>JAMKPZ010000322.1:0-30000 GCA_024699675.1 Amphibolis antarctica
GAAAAATCTAAAATTGAAAATTGAAATTCCATTTTTGCATTTTTCCATCTACATTTCAAAATATTCAATACAATTCCGAACTAGAAAATATCACCCATAGAAATGTGATCGTTTGTAAAAAAGTAATTACGAAGTTAACTTCTAAATTCCATTTTAAGCAAGTCATTAGATCCAAATTATAGTCATTAATCATAATGACTTACCTATGAATAGGACCCTTAAGTTGTATTTGGTATGAGCTTTTTTAATTTCAGAAGTAGAAAAAATAGCTCTTGAAGTTGCATTTATCAAACAAGAAAAAGATGCATTAATTTTTAAACCACTCGACAAAACAACAAGGATTTGTATTTATAGTGATTTAGTATAGACTCAAGTTTATATAGTTTGAAGGTGAACATACCTGATTGGAAAATCACCTAAAAATTCCTGTACACTTTATTTTTTTGCTACGTATACTTTATTTAAGTATATACTTGTGAAACTGACTGCACATTAAGTGAAACTAGAAACAAACACATCCTATATTTAAGAGAAGCAACTTTCATAAGAGCGGTAGTTTAGCAGTGGTTATTTGTTTATTGAAGTAGTACCATCTATAAATAAGACTATGGTTTCATTTGTTAACGGAACACTAACTTCAACTCTAATAACAGTATATAGTTAAAGTTAAGAGTAGTTTCATAAATAATGTTAGAACTATATAAGATATGCTTGTTTGCACTTGCTCTTAACTCCTAAAGTAGATTAGAGCATTTTTTGGAATAGTGCAAATAAACGTACTTTTTTTATAATAATTAATAAATATTAATAATTAATTAATTATGAAAGCAACTCAGATGGAAGAGCACATTTTTAATAAATAAATAAATATCTATTTATTTATAATAAATAAATAATTTAGCATTTTAAAAAATTATAATAAATAAATATTTTTAACATTATAAAATCAAAAAATTAGAACTTTACATATACTTTCATTTATTTTTAAAAACATTTTTAATAAAATATATTTTTAAAATATTACTAGTAACATTTATCAAAAAGTATCATTTAAGAGTAAAATTAAAATATTTGAAAAGATTTAAAAAATTACTATTCTAACTAACAAACATAACTCATAAACTATCGTTCATTTTAAGTGTTGCTCTTTTCAAGTGCAGCTACTAAATTATATCTTCTTGTGTAGATATAATTAACTTCTACCGAATTATATCTTTTGTTAGAGTCTAATTTTTGGTGGTTTGTTTCAGGAATAATTTTGCAAAAACTACCTTTTGTGTTTGCCTACAAGGCTTGTGGACATTATCTGATCATTAATATATTAATATAAGTGAATTTGTACTAATAAAATTGAGAAAAAATAAATTAAAAGAAATTTAATTTCATCTGATTCAAATATTTGCGTGAATCTTTTTCAACTGAATTCAATTTCTTCACAAAATTAAAAAAAATTCATTTGAAAAGAAAGTCTAAAATTTAATTTCAACCTCTAATTATGCAACATTTAAAAGGAGAGTTTGAAATTTAATTCTGATCTCTTTTTCTTGTGAATTGTGTAAAATCTCTACACCCCTTACTCCCAGGACATCCCGCAACTCTCACATTTCCTAAAAAGCCTATTCTATAAATAGTTAAATTTTGAAATACATTAAATTTTTACTATTTTTTAAATAAAAAATAAATTCAATTCTATCTAATTCTATCGTATACACGAATACTGAAACCTCAAATTCTATTCAATTCTGCAAAATGCACTGTCCTGAATTCAATTCTGAGTGAGAAATAAATTTTTTAATTTATTTCCATCTAATTCTACGTATACAAATAGACCCTATATTAAAAAAAAACTACTACTTTCACCTTGCATCTTCTCTTTCCAAAAATGGCCCAAAGAATGTAAGAGAAAAAAAAAAAAAAACAACTGTGCGAAGGCTTTATTGTGTTTACTTATGGCTTCGTTTGGTTTTCAACTCTAGAAGTAAAAAAAAAAAAAAAAAAACTCTGGAAGCTATATTTATCACACAAGAAAAAGATGCATTGATTTTTAAACTACACAATAAGACAGCAAAGATTTATACTTGTTTGTATTTATAATGTTTGTATTTGTTTTAACATTTGGTGTAGAATAGTAAAATTATATTTTTTAATATTGATATAATCGAAAGGCACAATAAATAAAAAAGAGAAAACTGTATTAGAAAACCCCTATATCATTATAAAATTATAGGAGTGATTTGTCTACCAATTGAGCAACAACATTTTCTACACTGGTGACATCAATGAAGTGTGTATTTAGAATTTCTACATTGATTGCATTGCTGTCCTGCAAAAGGACAGGAAAGATTCAGCCACAGAGGTTTCTTTTTCTTTTACAAAAATTAACATCTGCAAATTCTGCAATCCGAATCTGTTGCTCGAGAAGATGAATCAAGAAGAATTACTGCAATTAACAGTCCACTACATAAAATATTAAAAATTCAAATTCAGGAATACTACCATTATGTGTAAAAAAAAAAAAAAATGATATGACTACGATTCTTGAATTAGCTAACACAAGAAAGGGTATTTCTTTACGTACCTGGTTAGCCCACCACTTTGTTGGTTGAGAGCCTAAAAAATGTAGGCTGGAACATCAAGTATACACAGTACGATCAAAACCGTATCATTTTCAGCAATTTGCATTTGAGCAAACATGCTTGAAATATATTGGGAGTAGTGAGAAAGGGAACTCGAACAGAAAATTCAGGATTAGAATACTCCCAATCTTAATACGATCACCCAGTGCATTCAGAGACCACAGCGGCAGTCTTTACATTTTACATTGCTGCTGCGACCACGAATTCCTTCTGTGTGATAATTGCAGTGATATGTCAGCTCCTGTAAGGGAGGTATATTCTCTGCAGCGAAGAACATTATGTGGGGCATACTCTTATCATCATGATCATACAGGACATTCTGCATGTGGATGTTCGGAGAACAGCTATGATTAATGAACCTTCCAATGTTTCCAAATTTAGCTGCATCGATGGCAAAGCCATTTTCGTTAACAGGCTCGCCAAGAGAAGTGGATGACAGATCCGGCATAATAGCTGGAAGGCCCTCCCACAGTGAACCATCTTCGTAGTTGTGTCTGATATAAAAAAGACATTCATGATCGTCTCTTTCTTCGGCCATGCTGTCAGGAAGAAGCTCCCCTATATACTCGCAGATGAAACTTCCTGATGGAATTGAAGTCAAGGATCTAATACCCCAACCCATAGATTTTGTCTTGAACACCTCCAAATGAATCTTGATACCATTTTGACTAATTCTGTTTGGGCAGGTTGGAGGGCACTTGCACATAGGGCCACACTCATAAACAAGAGGTTTTGCTTGCACAATTGCACCATTATAGTTAAAAGGAATCACCCCTTCATTTTTTCCAGCACATGCACATGTTTCAGGGTCCGAGCAGCCATTAACGCAAGAGCATCCTCTTGGAGGATCATGCAAACAAGATGCAAGGTGAATTATCTTTGTTATGTATGTGAAAGGTAGAGGACGCTCCTCATCAAATGTATTCACGACACATATTGGTATTCTCTCCTTTCCATCAGATATATCCCTCACACAAACACCTGGGCGTGCAGAAGGTTTTTTCAATTTTTTGACTTCTTTCCAAGAAAGTTCTGGTTGCCCTGGAATCCTTCTGAGTTGATATTTGAAAGCCAAAAACCCTTGAGGCACCCTTTCCTTCCAATACTTCTCAACCAGATACAAGCCATCGTAAATAAAGGTTGAAATAAGTTTGTTCTTTCCATCTCGTGTATCACTTTTCATTTCCTTGCTACCACGAATAACACGTACAGGTTCTTTGGCCTCAATGCTATTCTTCAGTGCCAAGTTCCCACGTTCAAGTTTCTGATCTTCAGGTGGTTTGTCACCACTTCCGGGAAGACCTCCAGAACCAGAATATATCAAGACATCTGAACTATCCAACTCATTGGCATTGCCTCCGGCTACAATACTAGTTGCCAATAAAATGTTTCCTCTCTTTGTGCTATCAATACCACCCTGAAAAGGACGGTGGAGACCAACTATAGAAAGCTCGGTCCTGTAGTGAAACTCATCCCCAGTTTCAACACCAGGAACAATTCCCAGTATAGGCTTACCAGTATTGACCCACTCATTTTTCTCCTTGAGAATATTAGCAGCCCTCAAATCTATGCGGCTGGTTTGACCTGGCAGTCTTAATTTGGACTCTTCTTCTTGCAACAGCATCCTACAAATCACTTGGAATAGACGCAAAGCTCTCCTGACTCGATTACGGATGGTGCTATCTCTGTCTGAAAAATTTTCTGCTTTATAAGCTTTAAGTGGTTCATTTGGCATTACCATCAGACTAACCTCTTGTGACACAGGAGATGGGGAAAGCTTGCTTTCTTCATTCACAGGAGGTTCATCTTCATGATCTAGTTCCCGAGAATTAGATAGTCCACGAGTGGAGGTATTGCCAAATAATTTCTTGTCCTTCGCTTTCCTCGCCATTTGAGGACGATCAGCTTCACCAAAATGTTTACCATTCCTCCAGGGGCAATTTGGTGCAGCCATCAAAGCTTGCACAATCAACTTGGAGCCAGGAGCTCCCAAATCCATATTCTCTCCCCCTTCCTGTGGCAATATCCCAGCACCACCTTCTTCTTGTGCATACTTTCTCTTTTTATTCTTAATATTCATCATTGTGACATCAACAGATTTTTTTGCTTCCGTTCTAGCCTCAATGTAGTCCATGCTTTTGTTATATTCATTTCTTGCAAAAGCATGAGAAGGCATATGGCCCAATTTTCTTTTCACATTTTTATGTGAAACTTTATTCTTGACTGGCTTGAAGACATTCTTCTCGCTCAATCTACTTTCCAAAATGTCATCTGAATCCTCTGTAAAAATCTCTTTGAGTTTATTACTCCCAGCCTGTGAAGCCAACTTACTTGAAGAAACCTGACCAATTTTCGGCCCATCTATATTACCCCTGGAAACAAATTTCTCAAAAATCTCTTCAGACGTATCTTCTGCTCTCCTTAAAGCAGTAATATCAGATATTATGCTTCCTTTAACTTCTTTTGAAACAGATGTACCAATATTTTCCGTGCTCACAGCTTTACTCTCAGTTTCCACAAATGCTTTATTTTCCATACTGGGTTTCATGATACGATCTGAATGAGTAAGTATATGATCAGTGCACTCCTCAGTCTCTATCTTAGCAATATGCAGCCCACAGCCTAGTGGGAAGTCCCTCAATGCTGAAAACTTCCTCCTCTTGGAAGGTCCATATAATTTTGATCCACAAAATCGCTCTTTGTAACATTTCAAATCATCCTGCTGATTAGATGAGAGAAGGCCTGCCTTTGGATCCACTTCTTCTCCTTCATCTGTAATCATAAAAGGGGCTTTGGTGATTCAAGGGTGTTGAAATGGCAGCAAGTGACAAATCCTTCAAATAAAACAACCTACTAGTTAACGTAGAATTCAGAAGGGTTTTTTCGTCTGTCAAATCACCTTTAGCCTTGACAGTCTGAATGGTGGTATCACCATCTGCCAATGGCTCCTTTTCTGTAGCAGATTTTAGGTCATTACCACAGACTTCAGGCACTAGTGAAGAAATGGCTTGATGCCCCAACCCATCTTCCTTGAAAGCATCAGTTACACAACCTGAAGAAAAATCAAGAACAGATGCATGAAAATACCATTAGAATCACATGCACAAAAATAAAAGCTTCTGCTGCTTTCTCCGAAAAAATAACATTCCAACTTATTTGTTTGGAGAGCACCTGTCGCATGATTTGTTGAAAAAGCTTGAACAGATGACACATCTTCATTATTTATCTGACAATCAGGTGTGATAGATACAGAATGAGTTCCAGATGCTGCTGCTGCCTCCTCTGTATAATGATAAAAGATGACTTTTGTGAGAGTGTGATATAGCAATATTCTGAGAAAGGCCAAAGTTAATTACAGATAAATAGCCATGGGGTGCAAATTAATAACAAAAAAGGTCTATCGCATTAGATCGCAACAAGGAAATGTCACAGCCTCATTGGTAAAATTACAACCTCCGTCTCAATCAATACCTATAACTAAATATGAGGATCCACTATCAATACCTAGAACTAAATATGAAGATCCAGGTATACGTAGATTGTAATTCAAAAAAAGAAAAAAAAGAAAACCATATAATGAAAGCATTAACGGCCAATCTATGAGAAAATTTCTTCTCACCTCTACCCACTACACGCTCCTGATCACCATTGTCTTCTATCAGCACCTTCCTCTTGCCAGTAACATCCTCGACCTGGGATATTATCAAAACAACGGCTTCATCACCTCCATCCTTGCTTGCACTTGAAGCACCCAACCCACAAGCAGACGGAAAATCCCGGATGGCTGACATTCGCCTCCTCCTGAGAGGACCATACAATTTGGATGCAAAAAAGTTGACTTCATCATTTCGAAAGCCACGAGGTAATAGAAACTGAGAGCTACTTGCAATCTGTGAAGCTTCCATTTACTCCACAGAAGACAAACAAGTCCTCATCTGAGTAGAAAGCATTCAAAAGCCTGTGAATTCTGAAACAAACACTAAGATCAAAGACAGAAAAGAAGAACAATAACACGAATCAGAAACATGTGCCGACACGAATCAGAAACATGTGCCGACAAGAATAACACATCAAAACCACTCAAAATGGCTTTTTCTAGTAATTCATGCATCAAATTCCCACTGTGTTACACGACTATAACTGGTTGAGCACATGGCTGAAGTCGTGGGTGAGCTAGCTGGTCCTGAGGATGTGGAGGAAGTGGTGCAGAACGTGTCTTTAATTGTATTTGCTTATCATGTGTTGATTGATCGTGTGCATTGCTGCGTGGTTGTTGGATGCTTTGTATTTAATCATGTTATTTCTAAATGAATGTCGTGAATCGGAGAATAGGCGTTAGACCTTCTATACTTCGGTTTTCTTTGGTTTCTTGTTCAACACTTGTTCTTCTCTTCGTCTTCCCTCGTTCTTGCTCTTCAATTTCTCAATATTCCAGCAACACACTGTTTCGGGCCAGGCGAGGGTGTTGGGAGACGAAACTTGATCATTCAAGGGGGAAAACTAAAACCCTAGCGAGCGGAGGAGGAACCGTAACCACAACCGGAGTAGCGAGCGAAGCACGCGAAAAGGAATGGAAGAACACCGGAAATCCACAGAGATGAGATGAGATGAGTTCACTCATACCTGGCGTGCGGATCGGTCGCCGGCGGAGCTCGACGGCTCCGGCGATGCGGCGATCGGTAGAGAGCGCTGAGCGCCTTCCTTTGAATCCGACAGTTTACAAATCAACGACAGACAACTTTTTTATTATTTTGTTTTTTATTATTTTATGGTAAAAAATATTATAATAGATACGGTCTTAATTCTACACTCTACAGTGATATTAAAATATAAAAAAAACGTTTGTTTACGTATATTTTTAACTTTTAAAGTAGTTTAAAATATTTTTTAAAATAATATAAATAAACATATTTTTTATTAATATAATAATTTTAAAATATAAGCACATCTACTCAATCAAGATATTTTTCTATCTAACGAGAAACAACTCGTCTACTGTTCTTGAAAATTGGAATCCTTTTTTTTGCAAACATAGGATACAACTGTACCTTTTAAATAAATATTTATTTATTTATTTATAATAATTAATTAATTACGAGAGCGACTGATGCACCAATGGTGAGCACAATTTTAATAAATAAATATTCATAATAAATAAATAATTTAAAATTTAAAGAAATTTATAATAAATAAATATTTTTAACGTTAAAAATCAAAAAATTAGAATTTTATAAATACCTTTATTTATTTTTAAAAAAATTAATAAAATATATTCTTAAAATATTGTTAGTAATATTTATAAAAAGATACTCTTTAAGAATAAAATTAGAATATTTGAAAAGTTTCTGAAAATAAAATTAGATTAGAATGTATTATCTCATTATAAAAATATTTAAAAATTTGTAACTTTAATTTTAGAGCTTTAAAAATTATGACTAATGTAACAAAGAAAAGTTAAAAAAAATACTAAACATGAAAAATATGTAGACTTGGATTAATCTCGTGATAAAAATTTATATGTTGTAATATGTATAATAATAATGATGCTAAAAATAATTTTGGAAGTTGAAAATAGTTACTCATGAATGCATCCTTGGTTGGTAAAAAGATTTTTCATGGTTTGGGTGCTCAAACTTAGGCTGTGTTTGTCTCTATGTTTTGATACTATGTAATCATATTTTTCACTATGTACCAACGTTTCACCATAATTTACCAAACAACTTTTATGTTTTTTACTATTTATAAAATCAAACTAATATCATTACTTCTTTATTGTAAATCATGTATTTTATTGTAAATCGTGAAACTCAACTTACCTCACAAAAATGCCCAGACAAACAAAGCAGCATTCCCAACTATGAAAATGTTAAGGAAGATATATTTTGTTGATGTTAGGTATAATTTATTGTCTTAAGACACAAGGGAAGTTATTGCTTAAAATGTTTGATCACTAGGTTAAGTCATGTACTTGGTATTTTAAAACACACCTAGTATAATATAAGCATAACAAAAATAGTATAATGAATTTAAATTCGTTATAATGATCTAGAAAAGTCTGAAATCGGTGTTTTAACGTTAAAAGTTTGAAAAAATTGGGAAACTGATGAATAGTATTCAAAGTTTTAATATGGGCACGTGATTTCTTAAGTTGACACATGATTTCTGTTAAGACAATAAGTCTACAGTAAACAGAAGTTCCGCCAGATCCAAATTAATAAAAATGGAAGTTCCGCTAGAAAAAGTTAAATGAAAAGATTAGAAAATGAAAGTACCAAAAAATCCATACCTTAGAAAACGAAAGTTTAGCCAGGAAATTAAACTTTCCCAGAGCTCAATGCTCAATTGTAAAGTTAAGGTTGTAACCTTACAATTAGCCGTAAAGTTATTAGCATAAGGCCACGATTCACTATATAGTTATCATACTTAATAATCACACTTAAAAAAATTACACCTTAGACAAAAAAATTTGGAACATGATTCAGATATCCGAATAGTCATCCAAATTTCCCTGTAATACAATACAACTTAGAAATCCCTCCTAAGTCAAATTCGGATAACCATTTTCAACAAAACGTTATTCCAAATTGACTTCAAAAAAAATCAGAACATCATTCAGATATCCGAATGATTATCCTAATTACTTTTGTACTGCAATATACCTTAAAAATTCCTCCCCTGTAATTTTCAGATATCCATTTTCTGTAAAATGGTATTTCGAATTTTAGTTCTTATTTCAAATTGTTTCCAAAATGAAATAAATCCATTAGAAAAGTAAATCCCGTAAATTAAGAAATCAGCACTATTATACCTAGCATATATTAACATATAAATCTTTAATTAACAGAATTTTTAGAGATTTTCTTGCAGAAACAAAGGATTAAAGATATGCAAACTTAAAGCAAGAAAGTCAAGTTTTCAAAATTCAAATTGAAGATTCTAAAATTGGCACATGACATGAATACATGGAAATATGTTATTTTTGGCAATTTAGTTTTTATAAAAAGACTATAGAGCAAGGAGAAAAGTTGCTGGTGAGGGTGCTTTTACTGAAGGAATTTTTATGGATTTTTCCTGTACTCTTGCTGTGTGTGTATTTTGTGAGATTGCTTGTGTTTTTGTACTCAAATTTTTAATCTCACTTAGTGTTGTAAGGTTTGCAAAAGCTTACTTATCAAGCTATGGTGAGGCATTGCAAACAAGGTGTGTTTGTAGTAGATAGGTTTATTTATTGAACCTTAAAAATAAATACTGTAAGAGTTTTTCTTTGTTGAGTCTGGAAAAGCAAAGATGTATAAAGGTTAGAGTTTGAACCTGTAAAACACTCAAAGTGATAGTGAAAATTCTCAATGAACGGCCTTGGAGAGTGAACTAGCCCTGGTTTGGGTGAACCACTATAAAATCCATGCCTGTGTTTTAATTTATGTTTTACTCTATTTTTACGTTTAATTTTTGGGTGTTTCACTATTCACCTCTCTTTTAGTGAAGTCAATTGATCCTAACAGAAAAATCCTCCTACCAACCAAGATTCATGCTTTGGCTCTATACTCGATCATGCTTAAGCTCAACATGGTCAATGAATATGTCATGGGGAAGTTGAACTTGATGACATCACTAACATAGTAGTACCGTCCCACTAGATTCTCATTCACGGAAGCAATCGAAGAGTTCACCTTTCATGCTCAAGTTTCACCTAAGTAGAGATGTGTCGATGAGTGGTCAAGAACGACGATGCATCAATGAGCATCTATGCGTTGATGAGCGTCGATGCGTTGAATGCAAAGTGTGGAGTGGGTTAGGGCAAGAGTGCAGGCATGCGATCGAGCAATTAGGGTGAGAGGACGATGATGATGACGACACAAGTGAGAGTGTGACAAAGAGAGATTGGGGAGGTTTGATTTGTGATTAGGGCGAGAGTGAGATTAGGGAGGTTTGATCTCAGCCATTTAATCAAATACCTATAAAATTTCTTTTCTATGGATGTCATTAAAAGATATTATCCCTATATATATGTATATGGGAAATAACACTCTAGTAGTGCCATTAGAGTGTCATCCCTAGGTGAGTATTAAGTTAGAATTTCCTCTCCGTACCATCAAAATTTCCTCTAAGCACCACCAGAACTTCCTTTGCACCATCGAAATTTCCTCTCTGAATCACCGAAATTTTCTCTATGCACTGCTTAAACTTCCTTTGTACCACCGAAATTTCCTCTAAACACTATCAAAACTTCTTCTACACCACCTTGTTTATTAACAGTCTCCAACTTTTGCTTTAACAATCGTAAAGAGTTGAAATTAATAGTAGTTTCCTAAACAATATTAGAAGTGCAGTAATAATGATGCATGAGAATTATGAAGTGAAAGTTCGTGTTTGAGAGTTTGTGCAATAATAATTATGCATGAGAATTTATATAGAATTGAAATTGACCAAACAAATAAAATTAAATAAGATAAATGTTTATGTATAAGAATTTATATGATAATAATGATGTACGAGAGTTTGTATAAAATTGAAGTTGAAGGCTTACCGATGCATGCTTTTAGCAAAAAGAGGCTTTTATTTTGTACGATTTAGAAAATGAAAGAAGAACATCTTGAGTTTAAATTTAAATAAAATATTATTAATATTGAAAAAATGATTTAATTAATTTTTAATAACATAAAAGTAAAAACTCCATATATATGTGTGTGTGTTTGTACTTTCAAAAGATGTTTGAAAGAAAAATGAAAAAAATAGAAACAATAGAGAAAAAAGGTGACAGAAAGTAATTTCAATTTTAGGGTGTGTTTGTTTACGTTGAATTGGTTAAAAATAAATTAATGAGAATTTATTTATTGAGCAGAATTGAATTAGGTGGAAATAAATTCAATGCAGAAGTGTTTGTGCACCTTTTAAAATTGAACAAAATTAGAAATTCTCATGATCAGTGGAGGTGAGTGAGGAAGCTCAAGCTGATTGAATTTTGAACGATTTATATCTCATGAGTTTGGACTTTATTTCTGTTCTAAACTGAAGAGTGAACAGTACCGAACAGAAATAAATTAAATTCAATTTCACCGATATAAACAAATAATTCATAGAAATTGAATTCATTTTAATTCAATTCTCTGTGAACAAACGAGGCCTTATTGTTTTTAGGATGTGATAGAAAAATGATAAACCTTAAATGCTCAAGCTAATGGGAGTTTGTGCTTCCCAAAGATATTGAAAAAAGAAAATTTTTAAAAAAATTTAAATTTTCATATGTTCGTGCATCCGGAAGAATGTAAAGAAATTTTAAAATTTTCTTTTAAGTATAGATTTTTTTTTACCATTTTCTACTTGTTGGGTCAGATGAATTATTCCAATTGACAAAAATTTTATTCGATGTACTCTCCTGACCTCATACGTATCACCCAACCTCCATTGACTATTATTAAACTCACGGTTACATAAAAAATATGAAATTATATTTAAAATATTAAAATATAGAATATTTATAAATTTTATTTAAATTAATTTTCTAAAATTTTTGGTTCCTAATTTTTTTTAAATATGCACAAACAAACCCTAAGAATCTTGTTGGTCCAAAAAAAGTGAATTTTAAGCTCACCTAACATATATGATGCATTTATTTGTACATTCTCTTAATTTCAAGAGCAAGTTAGAGTAATTTTAAGAGTTATAGAAATAAACATACATCTTTTAGTCAACTTAGATTAAACACAATCGCTTATAACTAATACAATTTCTCCCTTCACAGAATCACAATGAGCAGTTTACTCACTTCATAATTTCTCCTTCCTTCTACTTCTCAAAATATTGTATTCTTTTGAAAGTTTTTTTTATTTTTTTAATATTATACTTTTACTTTAGGATATTTGTTTTTTTTATTTTTTACTCTATGATGGTTTTGATATTTGTGATGTTGTAAGGTATTTTTGTATTTTTAAAATTTAGTATTTAAAATAATTTTTATAATAAATAAATATTTTCAAAATATAAAATCATAAAATTAGAAGTTTATAAATATTTTTACACATTTTTAATAAAATAGGCTCTTTAAATATTATTGAAAAATATTTATGATATAAAAATATTTTAAGGGTAAAAATGAAATTTTATAAAAGTTACCTTTCTAATAAAAAAATATTTTACCGTCGTTACAAATTTATAAAAAGTAAATATTTTTAACATTATAAAATCAAAAAATAAAATTTTACCGTCACTACAAATACTTTTATTTATCTTTAAAAATATTTTTTAACAAAATAGATTCTTAAAATATCATTAGCAATATTTTTTAAAGGTAAAATTAAAATATTTAAAAAGTTGTTAAAATTACTACTTAACAAATAAATACAACTTTTAAACTTTTTTTTTTAAGTACCATTCTTTTAAAGTATTGTTTTTAAAAATTAAAAATTATACTTTAAAATTGAAATAGATGTGCCTATAAATTTTATTAAACAAAGTCTTTATTTTCTTAATTTTAATTTCTAACTTTAGTTTCAACTTTAGTTTTGTACAAATTTTTGTATGTTATCGTTATTACATAAATTATTATATATAAATTTTTACCTTATAATTTACTATATAACTCTATCATTATTTGTAAAATTATCTTTAATATTAACTTTTTATAGTTATTGAAATTAAAATTAAAAATTAAAAATAAATAAACAAATATAAAACAGTCAAAGTTTAAAGGAATGGAAGAGTTTGCGGTGTAATTTAAAAATTGAAAGTGAAATAATTGTTTTTAAAAAATATGAAAACGAAAATAAAAATAAAAAATAAATAAATCTCAACGGTACGCGAACGAGCAACGCAGGCATTCGCCTTTGCCCTTTCGTCCGGCGCATGTTAGCGGAACCCGCACCGGCTCACGACTCACGACTCACGACTCACGAGCAGCGCGGCGGAACCCTAGCTCTCTCGTTCGGAGATCATCAGATCCGACGCTCGGGTACGGATCTCAAGCAGGCGCCGGCAGGAGCGGAGATGTCGTCGACGGGGAGCAACCCGTGGGGTGCGAAGGCGGGAATGCAGAAGTCGTGGGCGGAACAGGCGGAGGCGGAGGAGCAGGAAGAGGCAGAGGCGGCGGCGGCGGGGGGGGGGAGGGGGGTGGGGGTAGTGGTGGCAGGAGGGGGACCGGAGGCTGAGTCGTTTCCAAGCCTGAAGGAGGCGGTGGCGACGAAGACGAAGAAGAAGAAGGGGACGACACTGTCGCTGACGGAGTTCACAAGGAGCACGATGATGGGAGCGGGGAAGGTGCAGAAAGATCCGGTATTTGAGATGAAGGGGCTGACGACGGACGAGATGCTGAGGCTGCCGACGGGACCGAGGGAGAGGTCGGCGGAGGAAATGGAGCAGGGGAGACTTGGGGGTGGGTTCCGAGGGTACGGATCTTCGTCGTTCGGAGGGAGGAGGGAGGACGGGGAGAGGAGGGGCTTTGGCGGGGGGTTTGGAGAGGAGGGGAGGAGGAGGGAGTTTGAGCAGATGCCGTCCAGGGCGGACGAGGCGGAAAACTGGGGGGCGGGGAAGAAGGGTTTCGCGGCGGCGCCAGCCATGCAGATGGAAGGCAGGAGGGATCGGTACGGGGCGCTTGGAGGTGGTGGGGGCGCAGCGAGGGTGGATGAGGTGGACGATTGGTCGATTGGGAAGAAGCAGATTTTTCCTGACAGGCCTTCGGGAGGTGGTTCTGGGTATCGAGCTTCGGCGGACGCAGATCGGTGGAGAATAGGTCCGGCGGGTGGGGGTGGGATGCTTCCCACATACAATGGGGAGAGAGAGAGGCCACGGCTGGTTCTCGATCCTCCGAAGAAAGATGGCGGAGGTGTGAGCAGTGAGCCGGTAAAGACTCGGCCAAGCCCATTTGCGGAGGCAAGGCCGAGGGAGGAGGTATTGGCGGAGAAAGGGGTGGACTGGAGGAAGGTGGATTCTGAGATTGAGGTTAGGAGGACCAGTCGACCCACCAGTTCTCACTCTAGCAGGCCGTCCAGTGCACGGTCGAGTAGAGGAGGGAGCCCTGCTCCTCCACAGCCGGTGACGTCTGACCTGGGTGTCAAACCTCGCCCAAAGATCAATCCTTTTGGAGATGCAAAGCCTAGGGAGGTTTTGTTGCAGGAAAAGGGTATGGATTGGCGAAAGATTGATATGGAGCTTGAACACCGTAGTGTTTCCAGGTAAGGCTCCTTCATTCAACACCCTCCCCCAATCCTGCTATACCTGTGCATCTTGCAAAACTTTTAGGATGACAAATTTTGCCTCATCTAATAAAGGCTGCCCAAAAATAGTACATCTATATGCTTTTACTCACTCAATGTTCTATGTTGGATGGTGTCATGTATGGTGAAAAACAAGCATTCCTATTTCAAACCATTCAGTGCATCTTTTCTGTTAGAAACAATGTGTCCAGATTGAAATGGAAAGTAATGATAAATGGATTGTGGTAGCAAGATATCCAGGGACATCTGTTCATTACCTTATGCTATCATTTACATTGGAAGGGTTGAATGCCAAAGTCATGTGCCATTCTCTCTAGCTCTGTATCATCAAGAAACACACATGCTTGAACTTTGAGGAAATCATTTTCCTAATATTTATAATTTGTTGTTTCATTTACCTTATGCTTGAACTTGAATAATGAGCTATTTCTTTTGGGGTGCATGCATGATAACCTATTATCTTGTTGATTTTTTGATCTTTTGTTTCCTTGCAATGATTGATAATTTCAATGGGAACCCGGAAGTTTTGCAAGCCTATGTGTAATAATGAGCATTTTACTTTGCTGATGTTTTCCTTGAGGAAAGTTAGTGATCCGTCCTTGTGTAATGCTGTATGCAGTTTCAGTTGTCTAATAACTAATGTTTGTGTGATAATGCATTGACATTATTCCCTTAGACAAGCAAATTAAGTTGTTTAATAAATCAAACAACCTGATAACTTGAATTTACTTTACCGTTGAACAAATCTGTACAATACGAATTAGTGGTTGGTTGTGCTGGCTGGCTGTTGATGCTTTTGCTGTTACTCATTACTCAATAATGAGACATGGAATATACTTGTAAGAATTCTACACATAATTTGACTTTGGGTTTTTTTTTGCTCCGTTGATGGATTTTGGTATAGTGGTTTTTCTTTGAAATAATGTATGTCTGCTCTCTGGAGCAATTTTATACCTTTTCCAAGTTTATGATTGTCAACGAATCAATGTAAAATTATAACTATGATTTAACTCTTATTGATTTTGTTCATTATAAATACCGTATAATGTGAGAGAAAGTTGTCTTAGATTTTTCGGTCATATACATAAAAGGTCCATAGATGTGCCTGTAAGGAAAGGATAATTAATTAATGTACGTGAGACTAAAAGAGATGAAAAATGTCTAAAAATTACTTGCCTGGAAATAGTGAAAAGATTTAGAATTAGATATAATTTAACAGAAGGTTCAGTGGTGGATATCAATAAATAGAAAGAAAGGTTTAGTGATGGTTGACCTTACAAAGTGGTTACTTTTTGTAATTTACATTATGTTATGACTGAAAACAAATTATTGCACCTTTCATATTTATGTTTCCATCTTAAAGAACTAACTCCTCAGTGCCATGTTATCAATGCGATACACTGTACTTGTAGACCTAATTGATATACTTATCTAACTGGTTAGTGATGAGTTTCACTGACTACTAGATTTAGCATCTGGTTACAGAATCATTTCTGCAAATTGTGTACCTAACGTAGATTATACAATTCGTTGTTCCCACTCATGTGCTATTGTAGGCGGCATGTGTGGTTGATATATTACCTGCATAAAAATTGCAGCAACCTGATCCATTTGTTTCTTCACAAGATACTCTGTAAAAGCCGTTTTTCATTTTTAGCATCTGTGGCTTGTTTTCAGGACTGAGACAGATCAAGAACGATCATTGAAAGAAAATATTCACCTTCTAAAGAAGGATTTGGCCAAAGCAAGTGATGGAACTGTTGATGGTGTATCTACAGATTCCACTGAAGATGCATCTGTAATCCGTGATAAAATTGTGAAATTAGAAAAGGAGATGGAAGAGCTGACACTTGAGTTGGATGACAAAGTTAAGTTTGGGCAGAAGGCGGTCAGTGAAATGCGACTTGGTTCTTCTTCCGGAGCAGGCAGGAGTGCCATGTTTTCTGACAGGCCACCCTCCCGGTCCAGTATACCTGATGAATCAAGGAGCGTGGATTTTGCAGAGAGGCCTAGTTCACGTGGGAGTGTGGGCGATATGTGGGGTGGCCGAGCTCTAGAAGAGAGGAGAGGTTTCCCAACTGGTAGGGAAGGAGGGGGATTTTTTGGCATTCGAAATATTGACAGGTAATTATTTGTTGCTTTGCTCTAGTGATATTTGAACTCTGTCCTTCACCTTCTGTTTATCGTAGACAAGTCTTTCAATTAACCTGCATTGAAATCCTCTTTAGTACAGTTTTTGCGAACTATTTTCATATTCTTCAAGACACTTAATCTACCTATATACAGGTAACAATTATTCTTGATCAAAAAAGAAAGGTGCTTAGAGATAAATATTCCTTGGTTGAGAAACCCACGACCATCCTTTTTATCAGAGTGGTGTTGGATGTAGACCTAGTTCTTGCTTCTAGATAATGATTATCATGTTATGTTGCATTTGTGTGTTGCCTTTTGCTTCTTTCTATCTATCAGTCCATCAATGGTGTTGTCCCTGAGGATGAATTATCTTGAAGTTGCTTGTGAAGCTTATTGTTAAGGTATTCCAGCTGATTCACACCATTCTTGCGCAATAACCAAAGCACAAGGGAGCATTCCCTTCATCTCAAAACCACAAGGGAATATTCTCTCTGCGGACGAAATGAAACTCATGGATTCTGGCCCTTTATTTTTACTATTCTGTTTTGTGGATCTTGGCACGGAGGCAGTATTATTTCATATGAAGTATTTTGCTTGCACTGTCCGATTGGCGCATGCATGCCTCACTGAAAGATTCCATTTACCCCTTCTGGCCAGGTCGAGATCAAGGGAACGATGGTGAGGATTGCGGCAACGGTGAGGATGGTGGCGATGGCTCGAACTATTTTTGAAGACCAAAAAAAAAAACAAGAAATAATGTTATTACACTGATGAGAATCTCCCTTTTTTGCTTTGGGAAATGTCCGATAAAGTTGGAGAATTCATTGATTGCTACCTTGATTGATTGTAAAATTAGATCCTTTCTTCATGTCAAGGGAAGCAGTCGCTGCCTTCTTCTTATTCTTCTTTTTCTCCCCCTTTTGTCTTCCCCCTGCTTTTGCTATGACCTATGGTAATCTTATAAGACCATGGTTTTGTTTTCCATGTTTTGCAATGTCAAGCTCTCTTTTAAGACAAATTGCCCTTCTTTTGAGGATTGGGACAGCAGATGTTTACAGTGCCCCCCCCCCCCCCCTTCTGTGGGTGGTGCTTGTTTTGATCTTTGCTTGATCTTCTTGGTGCATGTTGTTCATTTGACTTGATGCAAAACATTTCCAAGCTTCCAAACATCACATTTCTACATGAGAGATTCAGATTACAGACCGACAGATATACTTGCATACATGCTTCTATGGAGATGATATTGTGACTAAACATTAGCTTCTACATGAATGATTTAGATAACAGACAGACATACCTTTTTTTTTTTTCCTACCACAGATAGACATATACGTAGGAAAAATGATTTTGTAGGTATCTATAAAAGTTATTTATGTAAGTAAATGTAAATTTTATGGTCATTTTTTTACGTTTAATGTAAATATTATGGTCATCTTGTAACGTTTACGTTAAATGTAATAAAGGTTTGTTATCACAATAGAGTAAATTTGTTGTGATATATATATAGAGAGAGTGAGAGATAAATAAATAGATAGATGGATAGATAAATATTTTTTGATTTGCAATGGTATATAGATGATGTTGCGACTGAACATCAGCTTTTACATGAAAGATTCAGATCATAGACACATACATATACATACATGTATGCATGCATGCATACATACCAATATATATATATATATATATGTGAGATCATTGGTTTTGTAGGCATTCACAGAAGTTACTTCTGTGGGTGTTTAATTTGAGCTGTCTAATCCATGGAAGGGGTGAATGCAAGTGATGACGAAGCAGACAAGGGTGAGGGTGACGGTTAGACTTGTCAATGGGTCGTGCTGGCATGACACAAATTTTTTTCGTGTTGTGGGTTATGCCTAGGCTGGACCATTAGGTTGTTTGTGCTGTGTCGGTACAGCACGAATTCCAGCATGAAATAGGCATGGCCTGGTCCAGCATAAAATAGGCATAGCCTGGCCCAGCATGAGACTACCAGGTGGGGAACACCAATCACTAGGTTGCGAGAGGGGGGGACCCGGTCGTCGGGTCACTGGGCCGGCCGTCGGGTTGTGCAACCGGTATGGTGAATGGTTGTGTGTGCAAGAGGAGGTAGAACAGGTTGTGTGGGCAGCGGGGGGACTGGCCACCGGGTCATTGGGCCGGCAACTGAGATGAACGGTCGCGTACGCGGGAGGGGGTTGAACGAGTCGTGTCACCAGCAGGGGGGATGGGCTGCCGGGTCACTAGGCCGGCCTCCAGGTTGTCTCAGATCGGCTATTAGGTCATTGGGCCGACTATCGGGTTACAGCGTTGAGTCCCAGGAAGAATCATGTTGGTCAAACTCATGCTATTGACTGGCACAAATAGTTTTTTTTCGTGCATGGGTTGGCTCATTGGTAGTGTGGGCCGTGCCAGCACAAAAATCGTGCCATGACGGGCCGGCACGACACGATTGACAAGTCTAGCGACGATTTCTGTAGGCGACGTCGATTCACTGTTAAGGAGAAAGGGAAGAAGGGTTTGCCATCGCATGTGGTCGCCATTGTCGTCATCGTCGCCCCTATTGTCATTGTCTACTGTCGCACTTACATTCTCCTACTTTGTTGTCGCTCGCACTCGTTCGCTTCGTTGCCGCTCGTGCTCGCCCTTTCTGTGGTCGTATGATCTTGATCAAATGACTCAAATTGAACACCCAGAGAGAGAGAGAGAGAGAGAGAGAGAGAGAGAGAGAGAGAGATGTATGTATATGTATATAGATAGATAAATATGTTTTGATGTGTAATGCTATGTGGATGATGCTGAACATCTGTTTCTACTCAAGAGATTCAGATTACAGGCAGACATACTTGCATACATACGTGTGTGTATGTACATGTATATGTATGGAGATGATGTTGTGACCGAGCATCAGCTTCTACATGAGAGATTCAAATTACAACACATGCATGTATGTATTTATGTATATATGTATGTATATGGATAGATAGATATATTCTGATCTGCAATGGTATGTAGATGATGTTGTGACTGAACATCTGTTTTTACATGAGAGATTCAGATTACAGACAGACAGACATACTTGCATACATGTGTATCTCTCTCTCTCTCTCTCTCTACATATATATATATATATATATGAGGGCACGGGTTCAGTAGGTGCCTATAGAAGTTGGTTCTATAGGTGTGAAATTTACATAACTTAAAAGTTACTTTATCTCTTACAAGTGAAATTTAAAAATGCATACTCTCTCTTCACCTAAAAGGACATGTACACACTCTCTCCTTTAATTTTAAAACTCCACCCACGTGCATCCACGTTAATTAACTTATAAATTTTAATTAATCATTTATTGATTACAAATACGGTGATTAAGGTTTTTTAAGTGCTTAATTAACATATGCACTAATTTATTATTTTAATATGTTGGAGTAAGTGATTAATAAATTATTTAAATCAATGACTTAAATTTTTGATGAAGTGATAAAATATTTGTGTAGTTTTGTATTTTATATTTTTAATTAATTGATTTAATTATTAAATCTATATTCAATTTATTTGTGAAATATTCTTATAATTTGTAAAATCCTTAATGAAAATATTAAGTTGGATTTGATTTTTAATTAATTAATTTTGAATTAAAAAACATTTTGATTACTTACTGTGTTAAATAATTTAGCATTAAGTTCAATATTTCCAATTATGTTCAATTAATAATTAAATAGATAATTAGCAAATATAATTACGATTTTTAAATTACCATCAAATTATAATTAAACATTAATTAAGTTATATCTTACAATCTTGTAAGCATATGTGGCAGAAACTTGAAAGACTAGTGTTTAAGTTTAAGTTCATAAACTTGAAAGAATAATACTTAGGCATTTTGTGTTAAAAGACCAGACGAATGTATTAAAAGACCAACGTTTTAACATGAACGCGTGATTTTTTAAGTCAGGCATGTGCATTTTAAAGTGCACGTATGAATAGTGTTGGCATTTTAACTAAAGAATCATAACTTTAAGCATAAATGATTGATGTTTTAGCAAAGCACGTAAGATTTTTAAGTTAAACACGTGAAATTCAATTTTTAAGTTAAGAATAGTACTTAGGTGTTTTAAGGGTATAACTCTAGATATCATTCAGATATTTATATTAATTTAGCATTAAATTCATAATATAACGGTAGCATTAAGTTTGTAACCAGTCTGTAGAATGTCAATTGACTTACAATCCATTAGCTTTTGAAAATTCGAATGGTTGATTTTTTAATTAAAAGTGTGGTTTCGTTTTACCTATACATTTGTTGTGTAACTTATACATTTCAAATTAAACATATTTTACTTTATACCATGTACTAAAATACTTAAAGTAATTAATAGTTTTGATTGGGAAAAGGAATGTGAAATGCGATTTTCTTTTCATGTTAAAATAAAAGAGCTACTTTGGGAAGAAGAATCACAGGTCTTTTGCGCGAGTGACAATAGCAGGAAGATATTTTTACTCTCTCTTTACTTTTCCTGTTACTCTCTTTCTACCGTCTAACTTTAATCCAACAGTTACCTGTAGAATTGACTTCTATAAACATCAACTGAATCTACAGTGGCATGGAGGTGATACTGCATGTGACTGAACTGCAGCTTCATATGACCAGATGATTGATTTGATTTCATTCTCTCTGAAGTGGAAATGCCCTTTTTCTGATCGATTTTGCCCATATATGATGGATGGATCTTGATAAGGAGTGGTAGTGGTAAATGGTTGGTTGGTTGGTTTGTTTGGTTGGATTTCAATATGCAGCAGCAGCAGCAGCAGCAGCAGCAGTAGCAGCAGACAGACATACGCGTACTTGCCTACTTGTTCTTCTTCATCTTCTCAAAGAGGTACAAGGCGACGAAGGAGCCCACCGAGAAGGCCGAGAAGACGGCGGCGGCGATGTCAATTGAAGCGTGGTGGCCGGTGATCCCCTCGATCTTGAGCAGGTTCTGGTTCTTGCGCCTGTCGGTGCTCTGCCCGTAGGCCACTTGACGGCCGTCGGAGTCGAAGGCGTAGGCCCTGATGAAGAAGACGGCCGTAGGGATCTCCCTAGGGATGTGATACCGAAAGGTCTCGCCGTTTGCTTTGCGGGCTGTGGCCGGCGAGTAAGGCCTCTCCGTCACGCCGAATTGGCAGGTCTTGTCCCTGTGAAGATCGTCCTCCGTCTTCCTCCACGCGCGGTCGATTTGGCTCTCCGGCGCGTAGCAAAGCCGGATCTTCACCTTCTCGTAGCCGTCGTCGATGCTCGGTGACGACGAAGATAGGGTTTCGTTCAACCTCCACGACACGACTAGCTTGTCCTCCCCCGCCGTGAGAACTAGGTCAAGGTCACACACAAATCGCCGTTAGCACAAGGATCGCGACTGTCCTACCAGTCGGTCGTGATCAAAGAGAAGAAGAAGACAAGAAGAGGAACACTCGATTACCATCACCCGGATTTGTCGTCGCAGAGACGACAAGCGTCTGCTCCAACGAGGAGAAGAGCACCCCTGTTTTGGCGGACACGGCAGTGAAGCATCCGAAGACGACGACGACGACGACGACGACGACGACGGCAGAAGGAGAAGCCATGTTTGTTGTCGTGAGCGACACAAACAAACAAAACACTGCTCAAGATTTACCACCGCTGGTGTGGTATATATACAGAAGAGCCGACGATGGTTGCAATGGACATCTTCCTGTCTTTTTGTATGCAAAAAGGTCAGATGGCGGCGCGGCGGTGCGACGCTGCCTTCGATCGTCGTGCAAGAGCCGTTCCCTGGAGGAGCGAAGAGACGACGACGATAACCACAACAACGTAAGTGCAAAGGAGGCGGAGATGCAGAGCATGTGTTTGGTTAGATAAGGTTTGTGTCTCATCCAAGCCATCAAGAGACGTCGTTGACTTTTATGCTCCTCCTCCTCTTCCTCTTGATGATTAGCACAACATGAGTTGACTTTTTTTAGATCGTGCAGAGATTTTATTGGTTTGTGGGCCCCATCACTACCATTGATTTTGCAGATCGTTGACTTCTTTTTCACCAGAAAAAAAAAAAAGAGTATCGATTTCCCAAAATCCGTTGTTATATATTATCCATTTGTTTACGCTTATTCTTAATTTCTTAAATAAATCGAAGTAATTTTTAAAATAGCGTAAATAAATACATATATTTATGTTATCGTAGTTTTTCTTAAAAATTAACGCACCAGCTCTTATACAATTCATTTTTCAAAGACATGAGAAGCGATTTTTACATTACGATCATTTTTTAATCCACCTTCTTTTATAAAAAGGCAAATTTACTCGTACTTTTAAAACTCGCACGAAAAAGGAAAAAAGAAAAAAGAAAAAAAAAGAAAAAGCGAAGAAAGAAAAAAGTGAAAAACGGAGAAAAAGGAAAAAAATTATATTTAAAAATAGTAGTATTACAAAATCATAAAAAATCTTGATATTTTAAATGTTTTTTAAAATTATATATCTATTATATTCATGCAAATTTTAATTATATCACATAAAAAAAATAGGCCATTCAAGGGCAAAATTGTAATTTTATAAAATTACTTTTACAGCAAACAAATGTAACTTCTAAATTACTACTTCTTCTTTCAAATATTGCTCCTTTAAAACATTGCTATAATACCATTTTAAAAACTAAAAGTTATACCTTAAAGCTAAAACAAACACACTTATAGTCTACAAGCGTTCGTTGTAATAGAAGGTGTCACCGTATGTATATAGTGACGGTAGCTTGTCACTGTAGATGACTTATATAGTGACAGATACCACTACATATAGTGACAAATATCACTATAAATAACTTTTAATGACAGATGAAGTTATATATAGTGACAAATCCATCTCCACCATTATAAATGATTTATAGTGAACAAATTTATCCATTACAAAATCTTGAAAAATCTGTTATTGTAACTGTGTTTGGTAACATACCCTTTAGGCGCGTTATTGATCTCTAAGACGGTTGGCAATCTTCGTCGACCGCCTCAAGTCCCTATATGCTTTTGATGGCTTTTTTAAGGTTTTTTTTCTTTTTCTTACAATTTTTTGTTCTTTTTTATAATTTCTTATTTAGTTTTTTTAATCTTTTTTTGGTTTTAAGGATGAGACCAACATTACTTAAATCGTAAACATTGTTTAGATTTACCGAGGAAATCTAAATCCTAAATCTTAAACCTACATTGTTTAAACCTTAAAAGATCTAAACAAAAGCTAATTAATTCCAAGAACTTGGGAAATATTCTAATAGATGGAAGAAGATAAATTTATCTTTTTATTCAAAAAAACCCAAATTTTGAGTTTTTATTATGTATATTTGACTTTTGGAATCCACCACAGTTTTCTTTTAACCTTCTCCATTTAATTAAAAATCTTAGTTGTTATTAAAAAAATTTAATTCAATTGCAATATTAAGTTGCCTGCTATTGATTAATGGTATAAAAAAAAAACACACTCTAGTAGCACTTATAAAAAATAGATTCTATAAGTGTCTAAAGCAATGACTGAAATTAAATCAATAGATTCAAGAATATCATCTCTGCTCAATAATAATCTCACCTCCCGGGCAAAGCCCTCGATCAAACGTCACCAATCTCCGCCACGCATCGTCATTGTCCTGCACGTCGCTCTAATTATCTGTGCCATCTGCAATGCAACGAAAATTCCCAAGTCAATGTTCGAACACCATCTCAGTGCTTGCCATTCGACCTGTGCCATGAAGTATCATCTTGTCGTGATAGACGTCAACATGGCCAAAGGAATTTGAGCCTGGCGAGCACTCTAACGCAGCCTCGAAGACACGATGATGAATTCCGTGTGAATCAATGGAGTATCCACCCTTGTGGTCATGACCAGCCAGGCAAGCCTTCACACAAGTATACCTGTGAATCACTTCCATGACCTCATCATAGTTCCATAGGAGCGACTCGATGGTTGAGGACTGGGGACTTAGCGGAACATGGCAGCACACAATGACCTTCTGCTCTTGCCTTGTCGATTCCTCGAGGACACCGTCAAGCCAATTCAGCTGCACCTTACCCACAGCACCATTGAACATCAGGAACCTTTTCTGAAGACCCACCATTCCATTTGGACTGTTCTTTTCGGTGTTGGGGTTGTTCTCTTGTAGCACCCTTCTTGCTGCCTGAGCATGGGGATGATCATGTGCCCAACCAATCATGCTGATGTCATAGCTGTCGAGAACCACAAACTTGTATTCGGGTGTCGGGGAAAAGTCGTAGTAAGAGGTCCCATCAGATGAAGGGATTTTGAAGAGGAAATTTAGATCACGGCGAGGAAGGTTGTACAAGCAATGGTTGCCAATCATGTGATATACAGGGCCCTTAAATCTCTCGAATTCCTTGAGCACCTTTTCCACGGTTGATAGGGACTCCTCTTTGGGACATAAACCATCCACTATGTCCCCAAAGTTCATGGAGAAGTGCATGTTTGAATGGTTGTTCCATCTTTCAACTGCCCTTCGTAGGATCAGAATGCTGTGACGGTAGTACCTCGGTGTGCCACGGAATGACTGACCATCAGGTATGTCTGCATGTTGAACATCAGATATAACTCCGAAGGAGAAAAGCGGTTTGCTCGCAATGCTGGGGATTAAACCACTGGCAGAAGTCATCGACAATTACCATCTGAAACACCAACAATGATGGATCAATTTTCAGGAACATTTGCTGGAACATCTGAAACACCAACATGTCACACAAAGGTTATCTGGTTCACATTGTCAGGATCCCAAAAGGCATTTAGATGTTAAAATAACCTAGATTCAAATTTCAAATTTTAAATAATTACCTATAATAATGTTCTAAATATTACTAACCTATGTTATACGATCTGCTGATGTGGGTGACTCCCAACCAGCATTAGTTACCCCTAAAATTTTTAACCACCGAAAGTGACCCATCGATAATTGTCACCCAGCACATATCCACCAAGAAACATTTAAAACATTAAATAGTAGTTGATTAGATTAGTCATATTAAATTTCCAATGCCATTCTAAAGAATCGATCCAATATTATAGGAGCACCCAAACAACCTCAAAATCAAACATTACTCAAATCTCAGTCAAACTTGCATCTGTTAGTTGCATATACAAATATATATTGTTATTATCATACAAACTTGTCCCATGAATCTTAAGTTTATAATCTTATTTCACCTTTTACTTCCTTCTCTTTCCTGAACATTATGCCTCATTCTATACAATCAGATTCTCAATGGTATTTGATCCCAAATCCATTGATAGCTTTACTCACCCCTAAATTGCATATGTCATCCATACAGAAGTAAGCCAACACTCAGGTAGACTCGCGTTGCATCTTTCCTTGATGTAGTCACCCAAGTTTGTAACGATATGGACTTTTGAATAATAATTAATAGAGTTTTTTTTCCCCTATGGGATATAGAGCTAACTGTACCTGGGAGTGGGTCTGGGGGAAATTTGACATACTGATTTGGGTTACCGATATATCGAATTTGGCCTAGTAACCGTGGAAGTTAAGACTTAGGGCAATCAGCATACCGAAATTTCATTCGGTATGTCAAACTCTGCCTAGATTGGGCTGTGTCAGGTTCCGATATGCCATTAAGAACTGTGCAACTTGCTCTAGATTGGTATACCAATGAGAGGAATGGTATGCCAAAAATAAGTTTAGTGATTTCCTGGGGTCATTGTTCCTATGATTTTGTTATACCATTTAAGACAGTGGTACACTGAAAAGGATTCTGGGAAGGGGGTTCAATATGCTTTTCTCTCCTTAGTGAAGTTGTCACCCTAGTCTGTAATGATATGAACTTTTGAATAATAATAATTGAGGTTTATTTTGTGGGGTACAGTGCTGACAATAACAAGATGTGGGCTCCAGGGAAATTCGACATACTGATTTGAGTTACTAGTATATCAAATTTGGCCAGGTAACTATGGAAGATAGGACTTAGGGCAATCAGCATACCGAAATTTCATTTGGTATGTCAAATTCTACCCAAGTTGGCTATGTCAGCGTTCTAGTGTGCCATTGCAATGCAGCAGTATACTGAAATTTGGGCATTGTGCAACCTGCCCTAAATCGGTATGTCAGTGAGAGGAACAGTATGCCAAAAATAAATTTAGTAATTTCCAGCAGGCACTGTTCATATGATTTCAATATACTGTTTGAAAATATTTCGAACTTCTTTGTAAGGAAAATTAAAATTTTCTTACACTTGAAACCTTGGGTATACAAAGAGGAGGGGGGAAGAGAAATTTCCCCCACAACATTTTGGAAAAGAGGTTTGTTCATGCTACCAATTGAGGGAGGAGAAATCTGTACAAACCCACATGTGGAGGAGGAGGGAGAGGAAAATGTCATAAGAAAAAGAAAAGGAATTCTCCGAAAGAAGGAGAGGCAACCTTCTCTCAAGGTTTGAAAGGTGAAGGAGCTCATAGGAAGAGGAAAATCAAAATGAAGAAGAGGGTTTTTCCCTTGGAGGTGTTGGGTTCTCCTCATGGTCTTCCCCAACCTCATAGGTAAGTATTTTCCTAGATTTGTCTTTAAATGCAAGAATAAAACATTATTGCTTGATTATTGTGTAATTATTTGTGAATTTAGACATGGAGGCTTATTGTTGTATGACCTCCCAAAATGTGGATTTTTGTTGCTAAATGTGTGATGAAATGTTTATATATTTTGATATACTTGGTTTAATTGCTATGAAGCTTTAGGGAAAATGCATGCATGTGCATAATGCATATAAAAGTTAATATTTTATGATGAGATGTGCATTGAATGAGTATGCATGTGCCCTTGGTAAATGATGGCATGGGTTTTCCCATTTGTGGTATACACAATATGCATTGAAATGTGATTATTGTTGATCTACTTGCTTGCATTTGTTTGGTAATTCCAAGCAAAGGTTATGAGTGATGAGACGTGTAAGTTGACTTAAACACCAACATAGGTCGACCATAACTTTTTGATGTAATTAATTAGGTAGTTGTAACATTAAAATTACAAATCTAGTAAGGACTCTATGACTGTATTTGTTATCGAGGTGAGGCGAAGTGAGGCGGGGTGTTGTTTTTTTTCAGCTATGACACAATTCTTGAAGTAGCAAAATTACTACTCTTCTTTTTCTTTTTCATTTATCCTGTTTTACTATAATTATTATGCACAACTAACAACGTGTAATAAAAATCTTACCTCACCTCACCTCATTAATAAACACAACTTATGACCTAATGCATTAATCCTTCCCATCATGAGAAAAGAAAAGAAAAATAGTTCAAGAGTCACAACCTAGTCTATATAAAGGGAAAATGAGGAAAACCCAAATGCAGGAAGAGTCTATCTCATAAATGCATAGACAAGAATGGATAATGCAAAGTCTATGTACCTCAAAGTTTGAGTAAGCACTCTAGGTACAGGTTGAGAAAGTGTTAGCACCCTAATCCATCCAATCAAAGTGGACCTCTCAACTATCCATAAATGGATGCATAAAGTGTGCAAGTGTGTATGTAATGGTGAAATGTTGTATATGACTAAAGTGTGGCTAAAATGTGTTTAGGTGTGGTTTGGAATAGGGTAGGTTAGGCTAACCTAAGGAAGCTATAGTGTGACTAAAGGTAAGATAAGTAGAATTAAAAACTAGGGACCTATGGGACCTAAATCCCTTTCATGTAAGAGTGTAGAAAGGATGCCTTACGTGCATGCAATCTAAAGGATGGTGCTATGATGGCTTTACATTAGACAATCAATATTATTTAAGCATGGATACAAACATTTATGATGGATAAAGGCCAAACAAGCAAAAAGAGACATTAACATGGATGATTCGAACAAGAAATGTATTGCTTTGCACATGAGTAATGAAAAGATAAAGCTTGAACATAGATGTGTTTGACATGGATGAAAGTGATTAAACATGCAAAATGTTGTTTGTGTGAGAAATGTTGTTTTAAACATGAAATGAGTCTAGCGTGTAAGGATCATGTAGGTATTGTATAAAATATAAAGCTTTAAACATGAACAACAACAAAATGATAACGGAAAATGCTGACTTTTGTTGGCATAAACATGATTAAGATAACATGATGCAAAGATGAGAAATGGCGACTAAGTGTTAAAACAAAGAGATGTGTATCAAAGGAGAAGGTTACCTTGCATGAAATCCCAAAGAGATGGTCACAGATGGTCTGAAGGTAGGCGACTTGAGAGCTCAGTTGTATCAACGTGTAGATGGACCAATGCTTGGAATTTCTAGGGTTCCCCCTCCCCTTACCTCGCGAGGAGGAAATAAGGAGGCAGAAAACAAATGTCCGAAAATAGTTGTCTAAATGCATCCTTCGAGTGAACATAGATGGACGCAAGGGGCAAATTGCCAATTGTGTAGATAGAGATGCAAACATCTTGTCATACTTACAGATGGGGAGGTGTAGACGGATGCAGACAAGTGGCATACAAGGCTGAACAAGAAGCTTAGACAGATAGAGACTTTGAACAAGGACTTTGGATAGAGACTTCAACCAAGGGAGGGGATTTGGGCATGTGGTCGTCCCATGTGGATGATCAATGAAGAAATAAAAACGAAGAAAAGAAATGAAAGACGAGTAAACAAATTTCGTGAAAATATTATACTATCTATGTAGGAAGGACAAGCATTATGATGACATCTTTAGTAAAACTTATTAACTCATTGTATTAAATTAATTTTTTACACAATTGTACTTCCATTTGCAACATTAACAAACTTTTTCTATTAACTTTTCATTCAATAGAATTTCCTAAATTTCCTTTCAACTCATATACAGCTATTAAATAAATATTCTTAACTTTTTTGTTGTACACAGATAGCCTTAAAACTTTTAAATTTCCTAAATTTCTATTTGTTGTGCATAAACAAGTAAGGTCACAACCATAGCTTATGTAATGACATGGATTTAAGAGAATAAAATAATGACGATGGGTTCTAAATAAAAGATTGTTTAGTTTCAAGGGTCTTT
>JAMKPZ010000322.1:35000-88521 GCA_024699675.1 Amphibolis antarctica
GTTAGCTTTAAATGATAAAATCATCTCAAAACTGTGTTATTGCTAATCACTTCTGGTCCTCTTTTGTCTTCAATCTGCAAAAAATTTCATTTAGTGGCATTCAAACAATTTTCTCTACATGACTGTACATTCCTCTTTTTTAAAATTCAATTTAAACATGAATTCTATTTAAAGATGTCAATTGGGTCGTCTCCAACTCAGTCAACACAACCTATCACAATCAAACCATGTCGTTAACCAGCACAACATGGTTTGACAGGCTGTGCTTAGGCTGGTCTTCTATGTTTTCGTGTAGCATGACATGATACAAAAATAATTTTATAATTTTTTAAAATTTTATATTTATGTTTATTTATTTTTTTAAGTTGTATACATTATATATAGTTTAGTGGTTTGAGTTTGTTAGTAAGAGTTGTTTGGTTGCGGGTTTGAATCACACATTTAACGTATTTTTAATATTTATATATTATATTAATATTATATAAACTTTTTAATAAAATAAAAAATAATTAAATTTTTTATTATAAATTTCAATATAAATTTTTTTATAAACTAGTTATAAAACTTACAGCATCCCTAATATGTTCAATATAAATTTCAATTTCTTTTACACCTGATTGTACAATAATATTAATTATGTGACATATACATCTTTGGTGAAATAATTTAAAACCATTTGGCTGACTTATTCTAGTTTTAAACATTAGTATTGTTGCAGTATTATTAGCTGCATTATCAAAAGTTATACTACCTATTTTATTTCTAATTCTATATAAATCAAAAAATTTCATAATGTTTGCAAAAATTGTTTCAGCAGTATGTGGATGTTGAATTTTTCTAAATCCTATTAATTTTTTTTGTAAAATCCAATTTTGATCAATATAATGTGCAGTTACAGCTATGTACCCATTCTTAGTTCTACCCGACCAAATATCTGAAGTGCATGCTATACATGTCATTATTGTACTCATAACATTAATAAGTTCTAATCTAAGCTTATTAAATGAAATCATAATATCTGGCCAAATAGTATTTCTAGATACACGTTTATATTGTGGACAATATGTTTTACTAATATAATTATCAAAATGTTTATTTCCTCCAAAACTTATTGGTAAATCTTTTGAACAAATAAATCTAGCATGTAAGTCCCTAGCCCTTTCAGAATCATAAGTCCATAAACTAACACTACCCTCAGGAGTAAAAAAAAGTTGGGTTTGAATTGTTTTTTCTTTATTCTTATTTTCACATGTACTAATATGTCTAGTTAAATGACCTATACTGCCAGACGTTTTGCAAGAGAAGTCGGTGTTACAGAGGTTGCAAAAGACTTACTCCTCTTCTGTGCCATCTGTCATAGCTTTCATCATGATTGTATACTTTGACTAGATGGAAGCTCTCTTCCGAGATTTCCTCGGTGGCACAGTTGAAGTTGAAGCTCTAGTAGTCTCCATTGACGGAATTACTTCAGCTTTAGGAAAGTTTTCTTGAGGATATTCGTAGCTTCCAAAACTTTGACCTTGGTGGTGCACCATTGTTTGTGACTTGAGTGAGAAAATTTGAGAAATTGAGATTAGAGTTTGGAGAATTTGGAGTGAAGGAGATGAAGAGTGAGTTGGGTGAAAAATAAAATCCAACTCCCTCAATTTATAGAGAAAAGTTAGTTGAGCCGTTGAGGCGGCAGTCGACCGTTTCACCCGGCAACCGGTTGCCCGTTGCATGGAAGCAGGCCGCCCATTGGGCGGAAGTGGGCCGCCTGTTGGGTGGAAGCATGCTGACCATTGCTACGTTGCACCTTGCAAGCCGTGACCTGACGATCGACTCAGGCACGGTTCCCCATCAGCCCATCCCGCCTGCTTGCACATATGACCATTCACCTCGGTTGTTGGCCCAATGACCCGGTAGCCCGTCCCCCCGTCGGCTACACAACCTGTTCTGCCTCCTCTCGCGCACCAGTACACGCGACCGTTCACCCCGGCTACCGGCCCAATGACCCGGTGGCTAGTCCCCTCGCTGGCCACACGACCCGTTCTGCCTCCTCACGCGCACACGACCGTTCACCCCGTTGGCTGCACAACCCGGCGGCCGGCCCAGTAACCCAGTGGCCCATCACCCTTGCTGGCGACACAACCCGTTCAGGCTCCTCTTGTGCACCGGCGCACGTGACCATTCACCCCGGCTACCGACCCAATGACCCGGCGGCCAATCCCCTTGCCGGCTAGACGATCTATTCTGCCTCCTCTCGCGCACACAATTGTGACAACTGTTCACCCCGCCGGCCGACCCATCCCCCCCGTCGACGACACAACTCGTTCAACCCCCTCCTGTGCACCGATGTATGCAACCGTTCATCCTGGCTGACGACCCAATGACCAGGCGGCCAGTCCCCCCGCTGGCCACACGACCCGTTCTGCCTCTTCTCGCACACACGACCGTTCACCCTGCTGGCCACACAACCCGGTGGCTGGCCCAGTGACCTGGCGGCCTATCCCCCCCACCGGCGACACAACTTGTTGAGCCCTCTCGGTGCACCGACGTACGCGACCGTTCACCCCGTCGGTCGCATGACCTAATGGTCCATCCCCCTACTGGCCACACAACCCATTCAGCCCCCTCCCTCATGCATACGTGGCCGTTCACTCCGTCGATTGCACGACTTGACGATTGGGTCAAATGGAGCATTTTATTTTTATACCAACTGAGAAAACATACCGTGTTATTTCCATCTGCCGAGAAAATTTGTTTGGGTTTTGGTGTTTTCTTTTGGTTGTGGGGGGGGATTAATGCTAGTTTGCATTCTTTAATGTTCGTGTTTATCCAAAAATTAGAATAAAATTGAGGTGCAATTCTTTTGTGCATATTGTAGAATTCCAAGGAAAATAAATATGTTATTTAGTTCAAAAACTTATTAAATAAATGAATATAATTATTCCAGTTAAGCAATAGTTACGTTCTTTACACTGCGTCTGTGTCAACCCAACAACAATGAATATGCAATTTTTTTGTGCATATTTAAATTTTAATTCCACTACGTTTCAATTACATTACATGAATTCTTTTTCTTTCCATCAAAATCAAACTTCGTTTGAAATCTAGAATAAAGGTTTTATTTGATAAAGTGAACTTAAAGTTCTTTTTTTTTTTTAGATAACATAATTTTTAAGTTTTTTTTTTTTTCTCTTTAACAATTGCAAGAAAAATTTCTATTTTCATTATATCATTTATTAAGATATATACTTTACATAGTAAAAATCTTTAAAAATCTTATTATCAAACGAAAGTTCTAATTCTTTTCCAAAAGTCAGAGAAAGAAGCAAGCGTGAAAATATTTTCCGCTTTTACTTGTTCAAATTTTGTGTAACTTGTAAGATAGGGTAGATGATTTTGAACCGTGTGTAGAGCAGGAGCCATCTGAGGTACGTAACAAATTGCACTGCAAAGGAGACTTTCGAAAGTACGACGATATAAAACTCTTCCGACCATGTAACATTTCACCGTTTGTTTACTTTTTTCGCAACCTTATCGTACTTCTTTCATGATACCATTAATCATCATCTTATCTTGGGGTACGTTTTGTTAACGAGGTGCAGAGGGATAAGGTGTGATTGTCGACTTTTACGTAATACGTATGATTTTTGATGTAACAAAAAAGTAAAAAATTATCGTAAATTTTTAAGCAAGGAATTTTTAATTTTATCTTCATCAACGAAAAATCCAATTGATATACCAAAATTTCCTTTACCAGTGCAACCTGGTGACTAATGTTTTGCACCTTAATGTATAGTAAAAATATAGTTACATAATGATAAATGTCTAGATAAATAGAAGAGTTAATGTAGAGTTGAAATTGCATTAACAAACGAGACAAAAGTTTTATTAATATTAAAATTATTTTTTTAATAAAAAATAAAATTAAGTCGATATACAATTTTTTATTTATCTTGTTATTAAATAACACACACCCTTCGGTACCACCGCCGCATTCCTCGTCGTCCCGCCCAGCCGCCGCCGCAGCCGACGCCGTCGTTGCGGCTTCCTCCGATGGAGGACGCAGTGAGAGTGCGTCTGGTGTTCGACAGCCGCCGTCTCCTCAGCAAGGCGCTGAGGTCACAGGGTCTGAAGCGGTCCTGGCTCCTCCTGCGCGCCAGGCTCCTCACCGTCGCCGACCTCGCGGCCCACATCGTCGACTCCTTCGGCCTCCAGTCGTCGTGCCCCGATGGCGTGATACTCTCGGTACGATCCTCACGTCGCTTGACCACCGCACACTCATGGAAACGGGCGGCGAGCCTTTGTGTCTGTCTGTAGGATGGTTGTGAGTGCCATAGCTGAAGGGCATGGTGATGCCTGATCAAAGATGGGTTCGTTTTGTTCTGTGAAGTGGAGGTGGAGAGGAGGATCGGATGTTGGTTGTCCCACATTTTTTGCATTCGATTATGGCTCTTTCTCCTTGCTGGATGATATCATTTTTACATGTGTGTGTCTTAAGGACTGATGTTAGGGTTTAGGGTTTAGGATTTAGAGCTTACATATCCTTGCAGTGAGAGAATTCATCCTAAAAGGTTGGCCTGTTAAAAGTGAGAGTCCACCATATATCAAGAGCATATTGATGTTCACACCACCAATGTGAGACTATTTGGTCTCATACCTAAATAGTTTGTATCAATGCCCACCATGCTTTCTACACCAACGCCCCCTCAGTATAAACCAAGACTTGATTTGGATTGTGCAAGCTTTGTTGTCATTTGTTATGGATTGATGTCTCATACCACTGTAATTGGAGAATTCATCATAAAAAACTGGCTTGTTAAGAGAGAGAGTCCACCGTATATCAAGACCATATTGATGTTCACACCACCAATGTGAGACTATTTGATCCCATACCCAAATAGTTTGTATCAATGCTCACCATGCTTTCTACACGAACGTCCCCTTGGTATAACCAAGACCTAATTTGGATCATGCAAGCTTTGAAATCATTTGTTACGGACCGATGTCTCATACTATTGGAATGGGAGAACTTATCCTGAAAGATAGCTTGATAAGAGAGAGACCCCCCCCCCCCCCCCCACCTCATATCAAGACCAAATTAATGTTTACACCGCCATGTGAGACTATTTGATACCATACCCAAATAGTTTGTATCAATGTCTACCATGCTTCCTATACCGATGTTCCCTTGGCATAAATTAAGACCCGATTTGGGTTGTACAAACTCTGATATTATTTGTTACGGACCAATGTCCCATACCACTATAGTAGAAGAACTCAACCTAAAAAATCGGCCTTATAGGAGAGAGCCTACCCTATATCAAGACTACATTGATGTTCACACCACCAATGTAGGACTTTTGAGTCTCATACCCAAATAGTTAGCATCAGCGTGGCCCCATGAGAGGTGGTACCATTGCAGATGTGTTGTTGGATATGTGCTTCCAGTAATCATTAACAACCAGCATTGAACTGTTTGTGAATTTAACAGACCAAAATTGCATTTTTTTTAAAGGTTTTAGTCATGATCTTCTTAATGAGTACGGGCATGTGAACAAACTTGTTCAGACTACGATCTATCATTCTCTTTGTTTTTGCTGCAGATGGATGACTTTGTTTTGCCTCCATTTGAATCAACTGGCATTTTCAAGGACAATGACATTATCTGGTAAATTCATTGGTCCTTTGATCTGTTGAGGTACCACTTTGTCCATTTCTTCCATCATTTTTGGTTGGTTTCTGATGTTCAAGTTGCTGCCATCACAACATGAATATCCAGCATGACACATACTCTGGCTTGCATATTGAAGTTGCAACATATAACATCTGTTTTCAGAATTTTCTTTTCTTTTGTACAGTATGAGTTCAGAACACAATCGCCACCATTACTGAATTTTTTCCTATCTCAAATTCTTCTCTTATTCTCAAAATCCAAAGAAAGATACGAGTTTTTCTTTCCCAGGGTGATGAAGAAGGGCTGCAAACTCAAAGAGGTTGGATGTACTGTTAATGCAGACCTCATTGAAAACACACACAATGAAGAGAAGCAACTTCTTATTTTGCATGAGAAGCCCCTGGTGAGTGAGGAATTTGAAAAGGAATCAGTGGATTATGTGAGCAAAAAGGAATCCGATGATGATTTCAAGCATGATCATGAAGAACCAAGTTACATGAAGACCACCATAACTAGAACTAGGAGTCTGTTCCCCACAAGGAAAAGAAAACGCTCAAATGATCTCCAAAGCTTAAAGTACTCACACCTCTTGTATCTTTCCTTTATTTTTTCGAATGTGATATTAGTTATGCTTATTTTTTGAAAAACAGTGAGTATTTATCTTGATTGATTTATCATGTTGTGGATTGCCTTTTTCAATACTAATATTATTTCATGGCACTTGGATTTAATTATTTGAGGGTGAGCCTTGACACATTGATGAGGCTGGTCTATTGTAATATAGGTTAATTGGTTTTAATCATAGGAAGCAAACTTTCCATTTATGGGGTAAGCTTGCATATAATTAGACCCCCTTTGCAGACCCCATGTTAGTGGTAGCTTCATGCATTGGGTTTGCCTTAAACATGGATTCAATCATCAATGTGTTTAGACTAGTTGTTTACATAGCTATTTTTTATATCTATGTGCATGATTAATGAATAATACTGGAATGATCAAAATAAATGTATTAGTTACAAGAAATCATCTTTAGACCATGTGCCAAATTTTTTTTTTTAAAATTAAAATTTATTAGTTGGCAATGATTGCAGAATTAATGAAAAGTTAAATGGCAACAATCTATAAAAACAAATCACCCATTAAAACAATATGTAAAAAAGGTAGAGATTTTTAGTGGTAGATTTATGCATCACTTTTCAGTGGTAGAATTCCAAGAGGAGCAGACAAAGATAGTGTCATTTATTGATCTCAATTTGGTTGTTCTCAACCTTGTTGGCCCAGCCTGACACAGATTTTTGAGTTTTGTTGGGTTGCTCCTGCATGGAATTAGGTTGTACTAGCATGACACGATTGGACCTATTGTAAATTTGGTATATTGTTCTATAAAGTGATATATTAAAATCATTATATAATGAATGGTATACCATTTTACAAAGATAGTATATTGGTGATTCATTTCTAGTATACTGTTTCTTAGGTTTGACATATCAAATTTGCAATCCGGCATGTTGAAAAGTATGACTTGACATGACCTAATATAGTCAACTTGTGCTGTTGACCACCATAACACAATTAGGTCGTGGGTCATGGGCTGGGTTTGGGCTGCCTCTTTCCACCTTCAGCATAACACAACCCAATATAAACAATGCCTACATATGATGTCAATCAGGTTGTGTCAGCATGAAACAATTTATTGACAGCTTTAGTGCTGTTCAGCAAAATAATGGTAATGTATGCTTTGGATTCATATGATCATTTTTAATCAACATCTATTTCATTTTGTGAACACATTAAAGGAAATTAACCTTGTCAGTTTATTTGCAATGTCATATATTGTTCTAGATTGTTCAAATAAATAAATATGCAGATTCTTCGTGATTTTGATGCATTTACTGCTGCCTTAGTATATCTAAATTAACAATTAGCCATATCATGACTTTTCGCAGAATTTTGCAAAATTACGCTCTTATGTACAAAAGCATAGTTTGTGTTTTAAATTTTGAACCGGCAATCCATTTTTCATTATTTTTCTTTGTTACAAGAGTCCTGCCGTAACTTGCATGGTTCAGTCTATGTATAGATGACTTGTGTCTTCTATTTCTGTTTGTCTTAGTTGGTAGTTACATTAGCCTTGTATAGAGTGTTTCATGCAAAAGTATCCAACCTTACAGCCTCAAGAACACTTATAATTTTTATCCTGATAATAATGAGTAGAAGCGGTTGTGATTGTCAGGAGAAAGAAGAACAAGCCAAGCAACTCTGCAAAACTCACCATTGGAGATGCTGAAATCGTTCAGGAAAAACAGATTGAATGCTTCCTTGAAAAGGAAGTCACGTTTCAGCAAAATATTAATGAGAAAGTTGTCAGATCATCTAACGCTGATGGAACAAAAGCTATTTCTGATGGCATTGAAAGTCCTGGAGATAAAGCTGCATCTTTGAAAGTTAGGTAGCTTCACTAATTTCTAACCACCTTCAAATTATTTAATTCTTTTTAGTACAAAATAGCCTTTTGAGGTAACATGCATCTGAAGCCTCTCCCTTTCTTTACACGTGCACATGTATATGCATATGCATCTATATATGTGTATGCATGTGTATACGTATGGTTACCATCCTCTCTGTGTGTGTAGCTATCTGCATCAATGAAATCAATCTCTTTCTTTCCAATAACATCTTATGCATGCTCTATTAAAATTGGTATTTATCTTTGAGTAATGTAAATCTTGTTTCCAATAACGTGAAGGTAGGAATTGGTTTTAAATTAGAGCTGTGGAGAGGTACTTGAGTCTAAAGGATTTAGATTGAATAGGCCAAAAACTGAAATATAGAATGTAGGTTTGATAAAAATAGGAATAATGATAAAGGTATATACTTAAGCCATGAGATCCATAAAAAAAGACTTTTAAATGCTTAGGATCTATCATAAGTAGCTATGGTGAAATTATAAAGGATCTTATTCATAGGATGAAAGTAGGATGAATGAAATGGAGAAATGTTGTTGAAGTCTTATGTGATAGGAGGTTATCCTTAAAATTAAAAGGAAAATTTTATGAAACTACCATTCGCTTAGCTACACTTTTTTGACTTAGAATGCTAGGTTGTTAAGTATGATATGCAAAAAGTTAGTGTTTCTGAGGTGCATATGTTTAGATGAATGAATGATAATACTATAAGGGATAAGTTAAAAGAGAAAATTGAGTTAGGTGGTTTGATCATATTTTTAGGAGGCCAAATAATGTACTAGTTGGGATAGGAGATTTAATTAATGAAGAAACTAAAAGAAGTAAAGAAAAAATTAAAGTTAATTGGTTATGAATTGTGAAAAAAAATTAAATTTATGTAATTTAACCAAATACTTAACAATAAATAGAAAATATTTAGAAGAAAAGGATTCATGTGGCCAACCCCATGTAGTGAGATTATGGTTTAGATTGTTGTTGTTGTAACATAAATCTTGTTTCCTCTTTTTAGGCAAGATGTAGTTAAAGAAGATGAAGGGAACAAAAGAGCATCTCCTGCAACTAGTGAAACAAAAAAGGTAGTCATGTTTTTGTCTATACAATATTTGCCACACTCATTTTCTAGTATTTATACTTAATGAAGTCCTTTAACATCTTGTTGTATTATTTATCAGTTACCAAGTCGAAGTGCTCGCAGAAAGAAGGCGAAGAGGTTATGGAAACGTAATCAAGCTAATTCTGGAAAGAAAGATGTATACTTTTTAATAATCTGCAAGTTGATTATGCGGTTTTCTATAAAAGGCTAATGTTTTAGTCTTCAACTAAATTATGAAATTTCATTATTCAGAAAAAGGTCAAAGAAACCCATGAAGTTTTGAAAAGATAGAAATAATTGTATTTCATGCTCTACTTTGGTGTGTCTTTAAGAGGAAGTGGAGAGGTTTTTCAACCTTGATCCACTCACTGCATGCTATGTACACCTAAGAAGTTAAAATTCAGACTGAATGGCAATTGGATTAACGTTTCTTTGTGGTTGAACTTTCTTCTGGTATTTGATTCTAAGGAGTGCCTCCTCTCTGGATCCAGTCTGGTTGGATTGCAAGTACATGTGTTTTCTACCATTTTAGGTTCTTTTTTTGTCACTATCATTGGTAGTTCTGCATAGGGTGTTGATTGTGTATGGTTAAACAAATGGAGTTCTGTTGTTTAGGAGTTCCCTTTAAAAAGTCTGCTGCCTCCTGTTGCTGATTGACAACTCTAGCATCCAATAATTTTTATAGTCTCATGACTCTCATGCACATATTTTTTCCAAGTTGCAGAATTCTTCAGTTTCTTTATGGAAAGATGAATCATTTGGCCTCCTAAGTATTGGCTATCACTTTTGTTTCTGCAGCTTGTTCAAAATCATTTACCACAAAATGATAAAGGGGTAAATCAAGTGCATGAGGTTCCCACTGGTGTGGGATCTGCGGCAGGTCCAATTTTACTGGGAAGTGGTGGTCACAGAAAATCATCAGAATGTCAAACAGTTGTTCAAGATACTGGTGGTGAGGAAGAAATTGTTCCTATAGTTGTCAGACCTGGACATATCAGGTTTGAGCCCCTTGGTAAGCATTCCCGTGATTCCTTTTTTCTCATAACTCTAAGTGTGACAGTCTCACAATCAGCTTAAGATGTTTCCTTTGGTTGGTATTTTTAACAGCAAAGTTAATTTATTTCTCTTAATTTAATATTTTCTTAAATTTCTATTTATTTATTTATTTACTGGTTTGTAGACCATTGACAAGGGCAATGATCTTTTGGTTCTTTCTTTCATGTAGCTCAATAAAGTCATGTTTAACAGAAAACTGCATAAATAAAAATAGCCAATGTCTTAATCTCACTACGTGGAGTTGGGCATACGAATAATTTTCTTCCAATTATTTCTATTAATTGTTCTTTCTCCACTTTTACTTTCATCTACATTATTAATTAATTCTCTCTTCATTTACATGAATAAATTAATTCTTTCAACTCATGTTTGTTAAACCAGATCTCCCACCACCCTTTCCCTTATTGCACCCTGTTCAAACCCTTTGGGGTAACAGCAGGAGCTCAACTGAGCTCCAGCTCTGTGCCACCATTTGGACCTAGTCACAAGTTTGGGACCCCAGGGTGATCCGGTTTGGATTACCAGTTATGGAAGAGGCCTACCAAAGTGGTATCAGAGCCATCAGTGAGCCAAAGGGACACAATGCTGCCAGAGGGCCTGGAAACTCTTAAACATGGAGGAGTTGGGACAGCTTTAAGCTACATTGGGACATGGACCAGAGCCACTGGCACTTGAGGCAGGAGATTTCTGGGGTTTTCCAACAACTGGGGGTAGAAATCTCAGAGATTACCGAGAAGATTGTGGGAGTCTCCACACTGAGTTGGGACATTTTCGAGATGAGATGGTGAAGCTACATTGGGACATAGACCAGAGCCACTGGTGCTTGAGGCTGGAGATTTCTGGGGTTCCCCAACAACTGGGTGTAGAAATCTTAGAGATTACCGAGAAGATTGTGGGAGTCTCCACACTGAGCTGACACAACAAAGGTAGTGGGGATGCAGCTTTTGAAGTAGGTGAGAAATCCAATCAATTCCCCATCAAAGACCCTTTGATTAAGTTCCCATGCCATGACAACAAGGTTCCACCCCAGCCATGGCTGTATGAGGTTGAACCCACTTTGCCCTGCGTTGGATTCCCATGGGACAGGTATGTCATTGCTTACCACCTCAATGATGCAGCTTTGGAGGGCCATTGGTGGGTTTTTTTTTTTCATTTTTTTTCATTGGTGGTTGATGAAGGCATGAAGATGAAGGGAGTTTTTTTTGAGGCGATATCAATGAGATTCAGACCTGTTGGGGAGGATCTGACGAGATATCTAACTGAATTGTAATAGAAGGGAACTTTGGATGAGTATCATTCACAATCTGAAAGACTCAGTAGCAAGGTTTCAGGTCTTACAGAGGACTGAGAGGGGAATTACAAAGTGAGGTGTCCTTTAGACCTCGAACTTTGAAGGAAGCCATTGAGATTTCTGCATTGCAGGAAGTAATGCTCTTTGGGAGGAAAACTTCCAAGACACCTTACAGTGATGGTGGGTTAGTATCCATAAAATAAATCCAAGTCAGGGGAGAACAAGGAAGGGAGACCAACAGAAGCACAGGAATATATCATAAAGTGCCAATTAAGCATGTAATGCATGAAGAAATAGCCAAGAGGACTCTCTATTTTGTGCAATGAAATATGGGAGCATGGGCATTGATGCTAAAGAACTGAGATGTTTGTCCTTCAAGTTGAGAAATAGGACAGTGATGGTGAGGAACAAAGAAGATACATTGATGCTGTGGAGGGACCTACAATTTCTTTTCATGCAGTGAGTGGAACAATTAATGCTAAAACTATGAAGCTACAAGGGTGGATTAATGGTTGAAGGGTGATAGTTTTGATTGACACAGGGAGAGCACACAACTTTGTTGATGCTTGAATTTCAGGGTGATTGCTACTGCAAGCCCAAAATATCTCCACTAAGTAAATTGGGAGTAAGGGCTGTGAATTGGGAGCAGGTCCCCCTGTGACGAATTTTTGTCCCACATTCACAGTTATGCAAGGAATATCATAAAGGTAGATTTGTATGCACCACTACTAGGGGGTCATGATTGTTGCCCTAGGGTGACTGCTTGGAAACTTTGGGTGCTATAAGTTGGAACTTGAAGGAGTGATTTTATGACGTTTAAGCTTGGAGACAAAACATATGAATTGAGGGGGATGCCAAGTAGCAATACCTCCACTGGAGGTTGTTGAGGTAACTCCTAAAGGAGGTCTCCAATGCAAGAGGGGTATACATGGTGAAATTAATAGCTGTAGAAACTGACAAGCAGCAGGAAGACAGTGTACTAGAGATGGTCTGGGAGCAGATTACTGAATTGGAGAAAGAATTAGCTGCTGTTCCGTTTGTTGAAGCATCTAAAAGATTTTTCTAAACCCAAGCATTTGCCACCCAGAAGGGACTGTGATCACAAGATAAACTACTAACAGGTACAAAACCACTAAGTCAAGCTCCATATGGATATGGGCCATACCAGAAAATAGTCATTGAGGACCAGGTGAAAGAATCATTGAATGTGGGATTTATATGCCCTAGCCACAGCCTATTTTCCTCTCCAGTTATCTTAGTAAAAAAAACCTGATTGTACATGGATAATGTGTATTGACTGTCAGAATCTCAACTCACACACAGTGAAGGATAAATATCCTATTCACTAGATGAACTCCATGGGACCAAGTTTTTTATTAAATTGGATATTTAGATTCAGCTATCATTAAGTGTGGATGCATGAAGAAGATATTGCCAACACTACTATCCATGCATAGGAGGGGCACTATGAGTTTTTAGTCATGCTCTTCGAGTTACTAATGATGCATCCTCAACTTTTCAAAACCTTAAAATGATATCTTCACTGCTTATTTGAGGAAATTCATCTTGATTTTTCTTGAACAAGTGGCACCATTGTCTAGTGGAAGATTCTACCTGGGAATATTATCACAACTTCCATTGCCAGTTTCCTGATTTTGCCCTTGAGGACAATGTCATGTTGGGAGTTTGATATGAAGGGGAGGGAGTTTGGTATGAAGAAATGTGTATGGGATTTGATTGGGTCATGTTGTTGGGTTTTTGGGCCTTGGTGAATAAAAGAGTTGAGTGTGTCATCATGTATGGGTGTGAGGGTAAGCTGCAAGGGTGGTGTGCAGAATTCATTGGGACCAGAGGAATGGCAACTGGACTGTGATTAGCATTCCTTGCATATAAATAGAGAAATAAAGACAGGTAGATTCCTGGTTTTGACTACCATTTATGGAAGAGTCCTACCTGAAAACTATTTACATGTCAGATTCTGGTGTGGGTTGGTGATGTGCTTATAGGTCAATTGCTCCCAACTCTTGCTGTTATTGCATCTCCCTCTTAGGCAAGTATGGCTTATTGCAATATGAGCATTGAGGTATGGATAATGTGAAATGTTCGTTTCAAGAGGAATCTTAATTATTCAGAAATCACTGATATGGGTAGGGCTCCTTTCTTTTCTTCTCTATCATGGTTCACCTATTGTGCCTCTAGGTTCTGGTTTGCATCAGCCAGAGAAAGGACATGAAGTCTCTCTACAGTATCCTGACTTATGATGACCTAGGTCTGAGGTTGTGGAGCTACTGTTTTGTTACATCTCACCAAAGTCCAGTTTTTCTCACGACAACAACCAAATTAGGGGCTTTCATCTTGCTAGTGTATTTTGTTATTTGTAGGAGGAGAGCTTCTGACATTTATTTTTTGACTGAATCAATCTCCAAATTGTTGGATGAACCTTTTTGTTTTTCATTATTGATGGATGAACTTAATTGGCTTGAATGTAGATTATGTTGAAATACACTCCCAAAAGTTCTTAGATGATGAGAGGAAGATCCTTTGTAATATAAAGATAAGGTCTACCACATCACACTTAATGTGAGACTATTCTAACACTCTCCCTCTCCCGTACTTGTGGCGAGCCCTCAAGTTAACAAGTGTCCACTTTACACTGTTTAGGCGAGATATTCAAACCGAAGTGTCTTATGAGGCATGTGTCGTGAACCTGTTCTGATATCATGTTGAAATACACTTCTAAAAGTTCTTAGATGATGAGAGTAAGATCTTTCATAATATAAGGATAAGATCCACCTCATCACACTTGATGTGGGACTATTCCAACAGATCATAAGATGAATGCTTAGAAATTTGAGTAGCGTTGGGTTGTAAGAAGTGGATTTGGATAAAATGAGAAGCTTTGGCTTGCAATCCCTCATTCTATTTGATGACATAGGTGGTTGGAAGTATTAGAATCGTATATCTTTTAGGGATTTATGATGAACATCACTCTAAGTATAAGGTATTTGGTTGTGGCGTAATCATTTAGGAGATGGCGTGTGGGAGATGTGCTGAAGGATGAATTAACTCAAACTTGGTTACTGTCATTGTATCATTGAGTTTGTTGGAGCTTTTGATTTTTATTTATAGTACCAATTTTGTTCCTATGGTATTTCCTTCCTAGAAATTATTCTCTTTGTTTTATTTGCCTTAGTTGTCTTCTTAGTTGCCTATGGATTGTGTAGGCTCCTTATTTTTATTTAAAAGTTATCTGATACAATATTCATGTTCTCAGGTTTTATTGGAAAATTTTGTTGCTATATTGTTATTTAAAAATAAAAGTCTTTCTGACAAACCCTGGTTCTCTGCAGAAGAGGAACCAGATAGACAGCACAGGCCTGATCAGGTAATATGTCTAATACCCATCACTTCTATTTACCACTCCACTTATGGACACCCATCTCTTTGGAAAATCTTTTTTTATCACCTTATATCAACTTAGTGCTTTCCATTTTTAATAGTTATAACTTGTGAGCATGCAATACTTTCAAACTGTGTAATCCACACGTATTTTCTCTCTTTCACCAGCTTCACATCCACATACTGACTTCCAAATATATTACTTATTTCTATGAAAATATTGCCATACATGTAGAACCTACACTTGACTATTTGTTCGTCCATTTGAATAATCACGTTTGCCTTCCAATTTTGATTTCTGTGCTGCATGTTTCTTTGCAAATCTACACCTAACCTTTATATCCTATTCATTCTTGTTAAATATCTCTCTGTGTTGGTCGTCTTTTTTTTATAGATGTTGGTAGTGTTTTTTCTTAGGTTTGAACCGAAGATTTTCTTCAATTGTAAACCTTATGAGATATGGGAAGAGTAATTGTGGTACTCCCTGTTGGTTAGTTCTATCAATTTTACCTTCTTTCGCATGCAATGCTACCACATAGTAGAGTTCTGCTTCTGTCATTGAAGAGCTTGCAGGAATCACCACCTCATGTTTGAAATATACCCTAATGTTTGGTCTATTTTTGGTTCTATGTGTATGGCGGCACAAGTTTCTTGATTTATATATGATTCTATAGGTAACCCTTCAATGGAATGGCACGACAAGCAAAAAGAAGGGACAAAAGTGGGGCAGAGAGACAAACTTTATGACCAGGATGGACGGCGAAAGTGATTTTTATGAACAGCATGAGGTGGAGGCAATGATTCCTGCATCAGTAGAATCTACAAAGCTTTCACCTTTGACTCGCTCACCTAAGGTTAGTTTCATGCATATCTACGATCTATTTTGTTATGTTGCTTGAAAGTTTCAAACAAGATAAACCATTGCATTTATGTGGAATGAATCCTTTCTCTCCTAGTTGTAAGCAACTGTGCAAACATATTATGAGGATTTTGGGCACCATACAAGTTTTCCCATTTATCATTTGTTTTTTGTTTTTTTGTTTTTTTTATATTCAATACAGGAGGGAGAGGTAATCGCCTACCAGTTGGTGGAGTTATCTTCTTCTTGGTGCCCTGAGATCTCTTCTGTCAGAGTATGATGGTAGTCTTTTTGCATATAATGTTAATGTGTATGGTTACTTGCAGCAGATGTGTTGAAGTAATGAAATGGTTGATTGATAATTTGATAAATGATAATTCAAACGTCAGCTCTAGCTTTTTCAAGTATTGCTCAAACAAAAAACATTATCTGATCTTTTTTTCATTGAAGGTAGGGAAGGTGAAGTCATTTGATCCCAGTACCATGAATACTGTCTTGGAGCCTGTCCCTGCCCACCCAAATACAGCTTCTGCAGATCAAACAGATGAAGGCTCTGCAGATATCCCCTCCCTCTATAAGGAAGATGGCACTTTGGAGGTCCTTGGCTTTTATTTTGATCTTACAGTTTCTGTGGCATATATAACTGAATCTCAACTCAATTTCAGCAAATTTGGTAAATCAAAATCTTTTTTTGTTTTGTTTTGGCAGATTGACCTCTCATCTCTCATCAATGTCCGTGTATTTGTTGATGGAAAATTTAATGATGCAATTGCAAACAATGGCAAGGGAGAACACTCCCCAGCCGATGGGAGAGATTATTGTTCTGCTAAACCAGGCACCTGTTCCAATGGTGATCTAGACCATGTTATCACAGAGAAGGCTGCTGCCCCTACCTCAGGTAGAGAGTGCAGTTACAGCTCAAGATGAACATTTCATGGTTCCATTGGAAAAGATAAATGCAGTGTGGTTGCAGAACCAATGACCATACACATATCTCACCCTTTCTTCTGTGTTTTCAGAAAAGAAAGTGAATGGGGGTTGGGAAGAGGTTGACCAAGCTCTTCGCGATAAGAAGGCTGAGCTTGAGAAGAAGGATGGTTGGAGCAACTGGTCGACTGCAAACCAGTGCGCTTCATGGACTATCAGAGCTTTGCGTCGAAGCGCGCTTGGGCCTACCTTGTCCCAACTTAGAGCAGGCAAAGACTTGTAGAATCCAGCCTGCCAGGACCAGGTATTCACAGGGTTGAGATCTTGGAAGAAGGCAGGTAATTGTGTTGAATGTATGCATGATGGGGGAGTTGTTTTGGTGTGGCTGCATTAGTTTTTGATCACCATTACAAGTCTCACTCAAAAAATGTTGAAAATTTCTAATTAACCTACATGTGAATCATGTTTTTTTGTTATAATGTTAAATGCTTTTCCTTGGGTTTTGTAATGTATTGATTCGTTTTAAATAAATCATCACAAGTGTATGGTATCAATTGTAAATTTAGCAAATATGGTTGCTTAACATGCATTTGCCTAACCAAGGGAGCCTCCTCCTACGTTGTTTGTCTGGTGGGTGGCTTGCATTGTGGCCTCCCTTTTTTGTGAGATGGGACAGGGGGATTTGTATTTTTAGAATTAGTGAGAAATAGTAAAGATTTTGACCTATTATTTCTCACTATTTCATATGATTTTTCACTATTTCATATGATTTTTTACTATTTCTAAAAACACAAATCCTCTAAGAGTATGTACTTGGAAGTAATTTTTTCAACTTACAAAATTACTCTTAATATTATTATTATTGTATAGATTATAATATATAAATTTTTATTACTCAAATTATTATGGAGTTTTAACTTTGTTTATTATGAAATTAATTTTACCTTTAGTTCTTTCTAACTTCTGGAGTTAAAAAAAATTACTTGTTAATGCACTTTGTAGCATTTGTTTACTCTGGCTTCTTTTACTATGTATAGTTGAAGTTGTAGTAATTTTTAACAAACAATCAAACTCCTTACAGTAGGTAAAGTTTAATTTCAATTATTATTTATATAATTTATACAATCGAATAGGAAACATTTAAAAGTGAATTACTAAAATGTATTACGTATGTTTGTTTCAATGTTATATGTAATGATATTTATATATATTTTGATAAATTTATCTATTTGTGATATTATACTTTCAAAGATTTTTTAATGAAGAATGTAGTTGTTTATATTTTCAGGTAAAGTTTTCAATTGTAATAATGATAAATTATATTTTCCAATATACAATGTGTCCTCGGATTTTAACATTGCATATTTGTCTGATAATGAATGTTAAAATAATTTAAATAATTTCAAAAAAATTTAATTATTATTTGATGTAATTATATAATTTAAAACGTATAAATTTAATTTTTCATGTACAAAACTTCTTTAAAAGAAATAGCACAAATAAACTTCATTTGAGTGTGATTTTATTACATCAGAGTTACATCACTATTAATTTAAATAAATATAATTTAACTTAAAAAAATCTATTTTCAACCAAAATTTACTACAGTACAACTCTAACTTCAACTTCAACCAAAAAACTACAAACAAACATTATTGTGTGCATGTGAGCTTCATGTGAACTTTGAGTAAATGAGTAAAAGTATTTTTTACACGAAACAAGGTAGAGTAGCGACAAGGGTTATGTTTGTTTGTGAGGTGTAATGCAGTCTATAGGTTACGTGAGATTTTTAGTTTTTGCATGATTCTTGATGACGAATGATAGTTAAAATACGTTCGTGACTTTGAAAAATGAATGTGCTTGGAGTGAGGGCACCGACAAGAGCTGCTTATTGAAAAAATGTAACAAAAAGTGTTGAATTTTAGGACCCCTAGATTAAAATAAATATTTACTTAATTTAAGTTAAAAATTTTCCATTTATTTATAGTCATTTAATTATAAACTTTATACAATTATTTTTCATATTTCTATATAGTTTATAAGAAAAAATAAAAATATCTCTAAAAAATTACCTATTGTAAAATTTTCCTTTTCTTTCAGCAAGGTGATAAAAAAGTTAGATTAATAGAGTAGTGTGCAAGAATGTTCTAGTCAAAACATATATTGATTGAAGGATATGGTGGTGATGTTCCAATTAATTTTGTTCAAATCTAACATGTATAAAAGTACTCCAGTGTTGAATTTATTTTTTGTCAATTTTGTTGAATATAGAATTCTTTCTTGCAGCTTGTATTTTGATGATGTCAAATATCTTATGATATATGTATTGTAAAAGAAGCAATGAAAATATAACAAGATATGATGAAATAATAGTTTAAATATTGATGGCTTGAAGAATTGAAAAAGGAATTGAAGGCCTTAAAAAGTTGATAAAGTTTAGCATACATAAAGGAAATTGAAGTCACGAAGGATGAAAATCATAAGACATGAAGACATGACAAGATAAAGAAAAGTCACGTGGAACGTCTTCATACAAAAGGTTTGTACATTAGCTTAAGTCACACACTTGATCTTTTAAAGCACACCTACTATCCCATAAACAGAATAAAAATGGAATAATGAATTGAAAAATCGTTATTTCGATTTTGGCAATTCGGACACCCTACTCCAAACATTCCTACCTCGATGGTAGGTTTGTCCTAAATGTTTCGCACTTCACGTTATGTCTACTCGTAGAATTAAGTTTACCTGTCATTATACACCTAGACAGAACAAAACAGAACATCATTCAGATATCCAAATGATTATCGAAATTTCTCTATACTTGTATCATTCCAAAAAAACAGAAATTCCGTACAAGCCAAACTTCAGAAAATGAAAGTTCCATCCAAGCCAAACTTAGGAAACGGAAGTTGGACGGAACTTCCGCCAAAGCCCCTAAGGAAATCGAAGTTCTACTAGAGCAATAGAAAATCCTAAATCTTAACACAACGGCCAGCTGTAAAATTAAGACTGTAGCCTAACAGCCAGCCATAAAGTTATGACCATAAGTTCACGGATCTTCGTATAGTTATCACATAATATTCATCCTTAGAAATTACACAAAATATTACGATAGAAAAATTTGAAACATGATTTGGATATCTGAATGATTATCTGAATTTCTTTGTAATTGATTTTATCATAGAAATTCCTCTCAAGTCAAATTTAGATAATCGTTTTCAGAAAAATGTTATTCCAAATTTGTTACCGTAAATTTCGAAATACAATTCGTTATTTCGAATTGATATTCGATTTGAGAAAAATAGCTGTTGGAGAGGCTTGACCTGGTCAAACTAGTTGTTAATGACTGTTTAAGTTTACCTAAATTATAAATAATATTGAGATTAGAGATCAAACTCACCCAATCTTGACATACACAATCCCTTGTACACTAAAACTTTCATTGAACAATTGATTTACACTCATTGATCATTATTTGAGGTTTTGACAAGTGTTTTCATCCGTGCTCAAGCTTCTTTCTCTTTCTCACTAAAAACACTTACACCTTGTACAATTTGTTTTGTGGATTGGTTTTTATGTTGGTTGGTTCGTTGAGTTTTCACTTAAAAATTCAAAGAGTTGTTGGTTGAAGTGTTCAACCACAAACACTTGGATTTGTTGAAGTATTCTACCATAAACACTTGGGTTGGTTGAATGATTCGACCTAAAATTCTTAGTTGTTGGTTGAGAGGTGCGACCTTAAACTCTTGTACAGGTTGGTTTAGTATTCGACCATAAACACCAGCTGTAATTGTTGTTTTATAGTGGATTAAATTTAGGTTCAAGCTTAAATAGTTTGGGGGTGGATGTAATCTTTTGGTGAACCACTTAAAAAATTCTTGGTGTTCTTTATTTACAAGCATTGTTTTATTTAAACGTTTCAAATCGTATTTACGAAACGAATTTTAAAATACTATTAACCACCCACAATCCATACTTTCAAAATTTAAAATTTATGTCAATTCTTTTTGATCTAATTTCACGTGCATAAATAGACTTTAAAATTATTAAATATAATATTATTTTAATTATTCTAAACTCTCTTTAGATACATTTAGAAAGAACATCATTTCAAAAATTGAATGAAACTAGAGCTAGGAGTGGTCAAATAAATGAAGTTGAATTACATGGTAAATATTACAGTGAAAGTTTATACATTAGAGTTTACACGATAATAATAACATATACGAGTTTGTACAGAATCGGAGATAGAGTTAGAAAAGTTCTTAAACGTAGCCAAATTGGATTACTTTTTTTTTAATCAATAGATAAATTTTTTTTTTTAAAATGTGTTCTTTATTCGTGGATTTATAAATAATAATGAAGATTTTTAGTCATCCACGTAAATTTTTAAATAGGCGAGTAGTGCAAAATTGATTTTTTTTTTTAGAAATTGAGAAATTCTCATGTTTTATCAATTAAAAATTAAAAATTTTGATTTTTGTTTTTTAAAAAAATTTCTTAAATTTTTTCCAAATGTGATACAATATAATATCAAGATGGGGAGGGATTGTGCATACAAAAATAACAGGAAAATAAATGATGGAGAATTTAATTCCCAACAGGAAATGAAAATGATAGGAAACAACGAGAAACTAATTTCAATGAAGGTGTTTATGCACGTGATGGGAAATGGACAAAATTGAAAATTTAGGTGTTTGTGCATGATATGAATTAAAATTCTAAAAAGTGAATAATTTTACAATTTAAGTTGATTAACCTTATACTTTTTGTTAATGAGTTGTGATGCAAGGGTCTTCGATGCGGATGACAGATATTTTCCCTACTTTCGACGAAGATGAGGGTGAGACAATGAACGAGTGGGTACGAGCGCAAGCAGTGAGTGCATGTAATTAGTGGTCATGTGCGAGTGGTGAGCAGAGGGGAAGCAGATGTATCAGACATGAGCATGTTTTTTCCTATCCTTTCTTGAGAGTTAGGATGGGAAATTTTTTTTATCTCTCTTTATAAGGGGGTTTGTGCTCTCTAGAAATCTTGGGAAAAGAAAATTTTTTAAAAATTTCTAAATTTTTAGGTGTTTGTGTATTCAAAAAAAAGAGGAAAAATTTTAAATTTTTTTGTCACTATAATTATAGATTTTTTCCACTCTTTCTCATTTATTTAGTTGTGAAAATTATTGTAGTTGGTGAAAATTTTATCATAATGCTCTCCTTTGACCTATGTATTTTACCAAACCTCCATCAACTATTGCTGAGCTCGTGGTTACATGAAAAATGTAAAATTTTGTTGAAAATGTTAAAATATAAAATATTTATAAATTTTGTTTAAATGATTTTTTTGGAATTTTTATAACATTTAGAAATAGTCTTAAATTATTTTTTTTTTAATTTTCTTTTTCCGTCTCCTAAATATTTTTTATTATAGATTTTCTACGTACACAAACAGACCTTACAAGGAATTCCCACTATTTCCATGGGAAAAAATTTCTCACGAGAAAAGAAGTGCACAAATGCTTCAACAATGAGAATTGACTTCTCACCGTTTTCATTTTTCTATTATTTCTCATCATTTTCAGAAGCATAAACTCCTTCAAATATTGCTCTACCTCTTTTGCTTAGTCCGCGTTACTCTTCTTGTTCTTTTGATTCTCTTGGCTTCATCGAAATTGTGTTGCGTGCCTTTATTGGCTATTCTGAGGCTATCAACTTGATAGTTTCTAAGATCGATCTTTAATCAAACTCACCTGTGGTTAAATATTCTTGTTAGGGTAGATGGTGTCGATCTACCTAATTATCAAATGAAATTGAGCTTTACAATGAATTGTGAAATAAATTTTGTTTGGTTCAACTTCAATTTTAGTTCCATACAAACTCTTAATTGTAGGGAAATTTAGGGCCTACAAGCAACTTTTTGATGGTAAAATTAAATGAAGAAATCAAATAAGTCACAAGCAAAATAACACCAAATTTTTATGTAGAAAAATTTCTCGATGTAAGGAAGAAAAATCATAAGACTTGTCTACCTACCTCCAAATCTTCCACTATAATCAAATGGGTACAAATAGGGTCTTCTTTAGTAGTTAGTTAAAGGCATTATACATTCATCATCATCCAATACCAATGTTACAAAATCCAACAATACAAATAAGAGATAATACACAAATTACCCAATTTGGCTGTCACGTTTCAGGAATTTCTGTTATCTCCACACAGCTTTTAAAATCATGAGACTTGGCAGGAATGAAGATCCATGAATCCTTGAACCACTAAAAAAATTCTAGCTAAAATAGACTTCATTTTATCTCTCAAACTGACTTTCTACAAATAGTGTACATTGTAGAACTGCACAAATGAAACCCTTCTGAGACCTCTTTCGAATCCAATTCTCTATTACTCTAATCCTTAATTCAACCGTTTGATCTAAAGAATATCAAGCCACGACCTTGCCATTAAAATCTCAGCTTAATCCGACTACAAACGATCCTTTGATCGACTCTATGATTAAGATGGTGTGGCAGAAAGAAGTGTGGACGAATTTCAATCACATGTGAAAAGGTGTTATTCTGTTTTTCTTTTTTCCTTCACAAGCTATAATAAGTTTTGTGGGTAAATTACACCAAAATCCTTATAAGTTGATGAAATATCATAATTGGGCTATCCTCCATGTGGAGGGAAACTCAATACTAATATATATCATTATTACAGTACAAATTTTAATGTATAAATTTTCACTATCTTAATTACTATGTAGTTTCAATTCCGTTTATGACAGCTTCAACTTTATTGAACTCTCGAAATTAGTTAGAACTCTCTTCAAATGAGGTTGTAAAACTTGTACATGAAATTTATACAATAATAATGATATATGAGAATTTATGTGAAACTAGAGTTAAAAGATTGTTAAGCTTTGATTGCATTTGGTATGAATTTTTTTAACTTTAGGAATGAAAAAAAGTAACTCTCGAAGCTATGTTTATCAAATAAGTAAAATATGCATTAATTTTTGGACCGCTCAAAGATTTGTATTTAGTTGTAATTATAATGTTTATATTTATTTTAATATTTAAATAAAATATGTAAAATAGTAAAATTATATTTTTTAATATCGATGTAATTAGATATTATGATGAAAAAATAAACACATTCTAAAATTTAAAATATTGTAAGTCATGTAATCTCTTTAAAAGTGTAAACCTTAATTCATTTAATTCTACTTCTTAAAATAAGCACACTCTAAAGTATAATTACGTGGAGTGTTATAATATAATTTTTTAATATAAAATATTTAAATTATTTAATATAAAAAATTATAAATAAATTTATTTATTTATCTTTAATTAATTTAATATTATTTTAATTTAAAAAACGCGCGCAGCCGAGCCGACCAGCTTTTCTCCGACATACTTCAGCCCAAAATCCTCCGAGACCTCTACTCTCCGGCACCCACCGCAGCCATGGCCGCCGCCGCCGCCGCCGCCTCTCAAGTCCAATGTGGCGTCAACTGTGCCCGTAACCTCCGCTGGCGGTCCGCCACGGCCTCAAACCTCGGTCTCCAGCACGGGATGGACGTCCGCCGATCACGTCGCCGGCGATCTCATCTTCTTCTCAGAGGTAAACTCGATCCGATCCTCGTCACCTGCTTTCGTCCGATCCGTAAACCCTGAATGCTTTGCGAAAATAGAAAACCTGGAAAAGAAAAGCGGATCTTCAGATCTTCTTATCTGAGATGCGATGTTGACGAGTAGGGTTTCTTTTTTGGTTTTGTTGTGTTTTTTTTGTCGGGTGCCGTGGAAGGGAATGGTTTCTGTGGAAATGTGGCAAGAGCGGAGAGGTCGAATGCGAGTGTGGCTGTGGTGTGTGAACTGGATCCGTACAATCCGTCCCCCGATGATTCCTCCGCCGCGCGAGAACCGGCAGAGGCGAATGTGGCGGCGGTGTTGCCTGTGGATGGAGACGTCGGTGCCGGCAAGGGTTGTAGGACGGGGTTGGAGCTGGGTGGGAGCCCAGGCGCCGACGATATGAGTGGGTATGAGGATTCCTTTGGTGGAAATGGGGGTAATGGGAAGTTGAAGTTCCCATCCGGAGGAGGTGGTGGCGGTGGCGGTGGCGGTGGTGGTGATGGTGAGGAATTTGATGAAGATGCAGAGGAGTTTGGTCCATTGTTGAAGTTCGATGAGGTTACGAGGGAGGCAAGAGATCGGGGTGTCACTCTCCCTTCGGACATGTTTGAGTCTGCAAAATCGGTTGGCATCCGGAAAGCAATTCTTGAAAATTACTTCAACTTGCAGGTGTTGATGCTTCTCCGATGTGTGAATGTTGATATTTACTCTTCTAAGATTTCTTGTTTTCTGAGCAGATTTTCATCTTCCAGCTTAATAAATCATCATTTTTGGTTTTGCTTCACAGGGAGCAGCTTGGCCTCTTGGTGATGCCATCAAGTCATGTTCTTTGCTCCGGAACAGAATGCTTGTAGATCGCCATTTCCTTTTCAAAATTGGAACTGAGGTTTGTATGCTTTCTAGTTAATGCTGTTAACTAGATGTTCTTGATTACCATTAGAGATGTTAATGGGCCGTGTTAGACTAGTATGACCTGAATTTTTTGTAAGCCTGGCATGACTTGAAATTTTTCGTAAGCTTGACATGACCTGAATTTGTTGTGTTGGGTTGGGCTGTACTAGGCTTTTCAACCAATGGCCTAGGCATGACCTATATGGCACAACTCATTTGGGCTCGTGTTGGGTCAAGTCTGATATGGTTTAATATTTATTTATTTTTTAATTAAAAATTAATATAACATTAATATAATTTATAAATATTAAAAGATGGTTAAATGTGAGATTTGAACTCATAACAATGCATTACTTATTAATAAACTCAAATCAAGTTATATATAATGTATACAATTTTAAAAAAATAAATACAAAATTTTAAAAAATTAAAAAATTATTTACTTGTCATGTCGTGTCGGTCCACGTGGTGTCGTGAAATGTTTAAGTTTGGTCCATGCACGATTCATCAAATCGTGTCGTGCTAATTAACGACATGATTTGATCGTGTTAGGTCATACTAGCCTAGTTGGACATGGTTTAATTGGCATCTTTAATTACCATCAAGACTAAAGTGCTTTCTTATTGCCTTTTCACTGTAGGTGGCTATAGATTCTTGTTGTGCCACATTTGCGGAAGTTCAAAAGAGAGGCAAGGATTTTTGGTCAGAATTTGAGTTGTATGCTGCTGATCTTTTGGTTGGTGCGGTTGTGGACATTGCTCTGGTTGGTATGTTGGCACCATATGCTCGCATAGGGAAGCCTGCTGCATCTAATGGGTTATTTGGTCGGATGAGGCATGCTTATGGAGCTCTTCCAAGCAGGTTGGTACTTAATATTTCTTTTGCATGTTCAGAAAACATATATGTAGTTTATGTGACTTTCTTGATGGATAAATGGAAGATAATGTTTAACTCTAGTGTTGCTAGAATGATTGCACTATAGGTGCGTTTACAAATAATTCATTTTAACTTCTAAGATTACTCTCAATGTTATTATTACTGTACAGATTCTAACGTATAAATTTCTACACTTAAATTACTATGCAGTTTCATTTTTCTACTGCGTGTACATTTCCATAATGATGATGTTTCTCCAAAATAAGACTTTGTTGTTCAGCACAACTCTGTTCATGAAACTAATTCCAATTTCAGTTATTTCCGACTTTCAAAATTAAAAAAAGTTGCTTGCGAATGCATCCTATATGTTGTGAAACAACATTCCTAAATAAATTGCTTTTAGGATGCATAAGCTTCTCAATGTATATTTTCCAATTAAAAATTGGACTTTTTAAGCCATTCTTCGTGGATAATATGATTGTACATCAATAAACATGCATAATCAAGACGTCTATATGATGCATTGCTTTCTAGATGACAATGCTGTCTACCTTTAAGGAACCAAAAAAAGTTTCATCTAATGGTTGTCATCTAGCAAGCTATGCTCAATAATGCAAGGATTCTTTTTTCCCTTTGGTATGTTATCCATTTATAGAATTAAACATACCATTTACAACTTTAGTCCCGACAAAGACATATGTTGGAGATCAAGGTATAAGCTCTTTGTTGGTGAACTGTGTTAGACCTTTTTGTGTGTGAAATGAACCCTTTGCTTTACTTTTGTGGGTTTGGCTTGATTGTATTGGTTGACATACAAATACCAGCTTTTCATCAAATAAACAGATGCATAGAAGTATTATCAACAAAGAATGGTTTGGATTTTATCAAATGTTAAACAATATGACATTATATTGTTGTTTACTTGCAGCTTGCAATTAATGTTCAATATATTTTTAAGTGTTTTTTTTTTCCATTCAGCGTATTTGAAGCAGAAAGACCAGGATGCAAGTTTACAATTCAACAAAGAGTTGCTACGTATTTCTACAAGGTTAAGTTTTAACTTTTGTTGGGGTTTCTTGAGTAGTACAAGCAATTTTTCAAGTAATCTTGGTCAGGATTTTTTTCGTGCATCCTTAAATGAGTTATTGTTGGAGCTTTCTAAACTTGGTTTTGTGCTTTTTTTTCCAGGGGATAATGCATGGTGTCGTTGGATTCACATGCGGCATTATAGGACAGGGAATCGCAAATATGATAATGACAGCAAAAAGGTCAGTTTCTATCTATATCTTAGGCATTGTTCACTTTTCCCTTCTCTTAATTTTTATAAGTACTATTTTTATGATGACATTCATATTTTCTAATTTACTTTTTCTATTATCAAAATTATTTTTCCCTTTCCTCTTATCTCAAAATCTTTCAATTGAAAATCACTTTTCTCTGCTCTGGAAGTGAGAGAGTGGGTTGGTGCACGAAGTTTTAACGTACTATGTTGCTCATAGTTAGCTTTATTTGCATTCTGCAACTTCTATAGAGCAAATTAGTATTGTGCATTAATGTAAATTTGACTCAAGTATAATAAAATAATGAGTTTAATATAATTAGGCAATGAAGAAATTAGTGATTTCTCGTCTAGAAATTTTAAGCGTCTAGCATCCATTGGAATTTAGAAGAAAACCGCAGTTCATTACATATCTGGAAATTGAAATTATAATTTTTAGTTTGGGTAATAAGAAATCATTCATTGATGAACACGTGACTTACCTATCCAATATTTAGTAAACACCTGCGTCTCAAAAGTTCTTGCTATGCACACACAAGCACAGCTTCTGGTCAGTCAAAGTGGAATATAGGATGCCTTATAGATTTAGAGTAGAAGGGATCTCCATCCCTTGACAAACAAGGGTGGTTCCTTTTTTCTTTTTCTTTTTTAAACACTAGTGCTTTGTCTTTTAATCTGTCTGCGTTTCTTTCTGAATCTATAAGATTACATGTAATTAAATATAAAATGTACCTTTTATTCCCTTTTTTGTAGCCCATGTTGGTAGTTTTTAGGTGAATTCATGGTATCAAAAGGATATAAGGACACTGAGTTCTCAAAATATCGTATTTATCATTCTGTGTACTTCAATTTTTATATGCTGTTCTGTCTTTATTTTGCATAGGTTTCATTAAACCATCTGTTTTCTGCTGTGTAACCAGGAGATCTTATTTTCTGTCCAGCATGGATTTGTAGTTGGTTCTTGTTTGAATTTGTTTGTACACTGATCCGTGCTTGTGCAGGAATGTTAGGAAATCAGAAGAAGATATACCTGTTCCACCACTTGTGAAAAGTGCTGTGCTCTGGGGTATGTATTTAACATGGACACTCTCCCTGATTTAAAAAAGATTAACACATGTGATAAATGCCAACACACCCTCCTTTTATCTCTAATTTTTGATTTTCAATTTTGTCAACCATATTTATTATTTTGCTATTTAATGGAACTGTTTGTTGCATTAGTTATCAAGGCTAATTGCCTTGTTGCCTCATGCTACCAGGCCAAGTCCTCATGTGGTGAGATTCAATTAGGCGATCACCTTATGTTGCTTTGTCATGCTTTCATGACCTCATTGCTTTAATCATTCCTGGCTGCCTTATTAAAGTTTGATACTTTTAATGGTGTTTTTGTTTTCTTTTGGTATTTTATTTTCCTCTCGTATTTTATACTTGTATTTGCTATTTTGTTAACATCAATTTCTACCTTCTTTTATTCTTCTCTATTTCTGTACCCTTTTTTTCATGAATTCTTCGTGCTTATTCTTGACTCTCTTCTCTTCTCCTTTATCTTCATTTTCTTTTTCTTTTTTCAATTTTTCATACAAATAGATGAGTTTATGTTTTCTTATTTCTAAATACGTAAAAATTTATCCTATTTTTATCGCTCTTGACATTTTCAGTCCACACACGCGAAAAAAGCATATATACTACTAAAATCTTATTTATTTGTTAGAATTTTTAAATATTCAATGCTGTATAATATGACTAGAAGGCATATGCGAAGTATATTATCAATATTATACTTTTTTTGTATATTGTACTTTTTATGGCATTTGATTATATTATCATTTAGTTGAATATCATTTATCCCATTACTTCAATCACACTATCACATTGCTCGTCTCTCACCTCTGTCATTTTCAAGGTATGTTGCCTTGAGATCTTCTATTTGTTTGGTTTGTTGATCAAGTTGTCATTGCATTTGGAAGAATGAATCTGTTAATTTTGACCAAATGCTCACTTATTAACCTTTCCCTATTGTCTTAAATGATGGAGCTTTGTTTTTTTGAAAATTGAAGGTCTAATTCTTCAGTTCTGGATAAATAAATGGTTCCTTTTCCCACATAAAAATCTAATGTGTAAATTATGCATATCATTTCGTGTTATATTGATTTCATCATGTAGATACCATCTAGCCTCTCAAAAGGGTGAAAAGGAAAATTGACCATGGTTGATAGTTGATACCATGTTTATTAAGTCACCAAGACATCAGGTGGTAAGGTGGGGCACCTATGTGGCACCTAGTGCTAGCTAGGTGCTCATATAAACATCTAAATTTTTTATGTATATATTATATATTTATAAATATTTAGTTATATACAGCCAAAAACCTAATAGAAACCCCTCATACCTATAAGTCAAGATGAGGCAAGCAATCTAGGGATGATCAAAAACTACACATGGATGCCAAGATGCCTGCCTTGATAACACTTGTCGATACTATTGTTAAAGATTTAAACCCAAGTTGAAATTCTAAACTTTTCCATAGAAAATGAAATCATAGTTTTAAATGAAAGATGCCATCACATTTGAGACTGTAAATTAGAAAAGAAAAATGAAACTGACTGATGTATATCAAACCATCTTTGGCAATTAAAAATAAATCTACTTTAAACTAGGTTCAACAAACGTGGTTTCAATTTTCACTCATAATTCTCCATATAACTTGGCCTGCAATTGGTAAAGCTGTTTATTGTGGTGCACCACAAGCAGTCTCAGTTTCCAATTATGTTGTGCTTTATTCATTAGGCTCCAATTTTGTTCATCATGTTGCAGGTGTCTTTCTTGGGCTTTCTTCCAACACCAGATATCAGATCATCAATGGACTGGAGCGTGTGGTGGAGGGATCATCCATGGCCAAACGTCTTCCCTTGGTAGCCATGGGATTCACAGTGAGCATTAGGTTCTCAAACAATGTATATGGTGGAATGCAGTTTGTAGATTGGGCTAGATGGAGTGGCTGCCAGTAACCAACCAGTACGTCATTCTACATACATGCACCTCTATTTCTCTGGCAGCTTGTAGAACCTAGGCCATCATCATTTCTATTAAGTAAGTTTCCTTTGCCCATCCATAATTCATCTCTTCAAAAGATTTTGCTGCATGCTGGTTCATTTATGCCTTCATACTTGCTTTCCTCCCGTCCATGTTTTCCATGTAAGAGAAATTTGTTCATTAGCCGACCTGATCTGTTTTAAAGATTTTGTAATCACTGGCTTAACATCTGAGGCAGGGGTTATCTGCAATTATTTGCAACATATACCAATCTTGTAATCCATCTCTTTTCAGTTGTGGATTGAAGGGTTCCTCCATTCTTTGTTTAATATTCAAAATGTGACATGACATGATAGCCCAAATTGATAAAACATTTCACTGCATTGTTTTGCAGAATGTTTACAGCTTCTGCAGGTTTGGAACCAAGCCATGATCACCAACATTGTAGTGTGCTTTCAAAAACCTCCACCTCAAATTCAAAGTGGTCTCCCTCACCACTCCAAACTGAAAGCCAAAGAATTTCAAATCAGTCAATGAGAAAACATCTCTTTAAAACCAAATTCCTATTATTGTGATATTCCATGTTTTTCCATTTTCCACAAGAAGATGCGACCAGTCTGCTAAAGTGGTCATGATGGCCTCAAAATAAAACCCAAGTATGTAAACAGAAGGCTGACAAGGGTAATGGTTGCCATATTTCTTCTTAGGAACTGAAAATCACAGCTTCTCCCTGATGGGATCTCATGAATCAAAAGAGTCTTAAGCTTCGTTTGGTAGGAGCTTTTCAGTTCTAGGAGCAGGAAATGTAACTTCTTCAACTTTTTTTATCAAATATCTTTTTGAACATCTTTTTTAGCTTTTTTTGAAAAAGTTATCTTAAGAATCTATCACGTTATTATTACTTTGAGAGTGATTTTTGGTTTAAATATAAGTTATACCAAATGAAGCCTTATCGTCAACAAAGTTGTGTATTTCCATTCTTCTAGGTTCACAGATATTCAGGTCCTGTGGGTATTGACATGTTGACAGTGGTAACCAACCACAATGATATTCAGGGAAGATTTGTGTCTATTGGAAATTAATGAAAAAAAAAAATTAAAACTTTTTTTATTGTTAAAATGTTAAAAATTTAGAGTATATTTAATTTTTTTAAAATTAAATATAAATTTTTTAAAATTTTTATAAGGTGTATAAATGATATTATAAAATTATTTATTTCTAGATTTTTAATATTTTAATAATAAAATATTTTCTATATTTTTCTTTTCATTAATTTTCATAAAACACATCCCTCTTAAGTTCCGAAGCAAGAAAAATAGTTTATTCAATTTTTTATATCAAACATCCTTTTGAGTTTTTTTTTCATGTTATTATGTTGAGAGTAATTTTTGGTTTTAATTGAAGTCATACTAAATGAAATCTTATCTGTCGAAAAAAGATCTTTCCTTTTTATCTAGCATTTTCTCAACAGAGTTGTGTGTTTACATTCTTCCAGGTTCATAGATATTCAGGTCCACTGGGTACACTGACATTTTGACAGTGGTAACCAACCACAATGGTATAATTGGATCATAGCCAGCAATATTTGTAGTACCATCAAGATTTAAATCTTGGCAAGTGCAATAACCACTACCATTATTTGAAAAAAAAATGTTGGACAACTGGTTCCAGGAATTAAGTAATAACCTAAACTTGATTACAAAAAACATGCTCTTGGGAATAATAACCAAAATGATAGGCTTCCAGAAAATATCCATGTTAGAACCTGAGCAGAAGAGGGTGATAAAAAACCTTGTGCAGTAGAACCAGAAGGATGATGAGGATTCAACAGCTGGATCAGTGAGATCGCCATTGTTGAAGGAAAGGACCAAGTCTCTGTGCTCCTATAAACAAGGCATCTGCTAAGATGAAAAGTCCTAGCTGCAAAAAACCAGATTTGGATCCATTAAACCATTAATTGAGTACAGATCATGCAATGATACATCTGTCAATAATCTTGAGCTGGGGACTACTGAATCAGTACCAGTCTAGCAGTAAATAAGAATCTGTAACTCCATCCTTCCTTGGCAGCGAAAGCACGTTGCTGGTCTGTCCAACTGCAAAGGCCAAGGTCATCTGTATTCCATTAGAAAAAAAGAGTAGAACACTAACATCTAGATCAGTGGCAAGCAAGGAGCAGGTTTGATGGATTGCTTGGAAGGGTTAGATCGACTTGCTAAAACATCCATGAGGAAGCAATAAATATCAAGGGGGAAAGAACATGAATGAGATACATTTGACCCCTAAATTAAGGGGGGGTTAGTGCACCATGGAAAATCTAGGAATTGAAAATCTGAAATTTTTTTCCAGAGATTCAGGTGTTAATGTTGTTAAGGTAAAATGGGAAATGTTTAAAAATTTACCGGAATATAAATAGATATATTTTCTCAGCTTACCCACCCTCTCCGCACCAAAAGTTGACTACGAATTGGGAAAATCACGCCCAAAACTCCCTCAATCGCAACAGAACCTTCGATCCTACACCTCTCCTGCAGTTGTCGCCTCTCGTTGTGCCTCTCCAGCACCCCTCTTGCAATCATCACCTCCTCTCCCAATGCTCTTCGCCCTTGTGTTTTTTTTCAAATCTATATTTTTTCCCAAATCTGCATTGTGAATGTAATTTTTTTTCATTTTTAGTATTTTTTTAGTATTATCTGTATTTCACACATCTTTATAATTGTAAATAACACCTTTATAAATTTTTTCAACGTATACTAACAGATCCTAAAGAATTGAGTTCAGAAATTTTTTATGATGCAGGAAGACAACTTCAACATCAACTTTTAGGGTAAAAAGATAGAAATATGTAATTACCCTAAAAATTCAGACATTCCTCCAATCCCAGCAAGTTTGAAAGGCTGGGGACCTTCTCGGGGCAAATCCTGTTCAAAAACAAAACCATTAGAAGACATCAAGCAAGTGTGTAGCAGACATGACGTGGTCTTCTTTTCAAGTTGGAAGAGAACAATACCTCTTCTACGGCAGCTTCTAAGCCACCCTGAACCCAAAACAGATTCCTATAGCCTGCTTTATAGAGTTGCTCACAAGCTGCCAGAGATCTGTAGATAATGAAGGATAAGGCAATTACTACCTGATAGTAGCAGTGACAGTCAGAAATTGCAATTTGTCTAGGAGCCCAAGAAATAAGGCCTTCCATGGATAGAGAGCATAGAGCCAAAACTGTTTTCATTAAACTACACAAGGTGGCCAATGCCACAGAACTGCAGAGGCCAGGCACCAAAGCTACAAAATTGATTTCCAGTCTAACATTTCCTTGTTCTCTTGAAAAAGGCAAGTTACTCGTTACAGCATGAAAATTTCGGGTGTTTTTTCTACTAACAAAAACAGCACAGTTACAGAATTTGCATGGATTTCCCAAAGGGAAGATTGATAACATGTGGAGTCGTGCATGAATTTTAAGCCAATTGAATCCATGGATTTCAATTTATTAAAAGAAGGGAAATTAGCAAACAAAGTGTTAAATTACCTAGTTTCTATTTTCTAACATAAGTACAGTTGTTCCCCCTTCATATCAAAAGATGCTTGCAGATTACCTCAGACCCTTTTGGCAGGCTACAATAAGGTCAGTGTCTTTGGGAAACATTTCTTCGACCTTTGAAATGAAATCCCTGAGATGAATGGTGATGTAATGGATAAGTCATGATAAGTGGCAACAGTTTTTAGTTTAGGCAAGCTAATGCAAGCTTTTGGCATATACTTATCATAAGCCAGCATAGGGACTCCACTCCACCAACCTCCTGAAAAGTTTAACAAAAATAGCAATATTAATATGGGTACCAAAGTTGAATTTCAAAAGATGGCCTTGATGCACTCATGATGGTAATTTGTTATCAGGATCAACAGTTCTTGAAAACATACTGCATGTAACCTATGAACACATGATCATCATCAACTTAATAGTTCACCCATCAAGATGAAATAGTTAACAGCTTGTGATACGTTCAAGATTAGCCAATTCATCTCTTAGTTCATGATTTCAACACTTTGACCAAGCTCCTACTTGTTTATGTGTGAAGGGAGAAAAAATAAACAAACTTGAAAGTGAAATTTTACTCATGTTCTCTTAATTTGTTTTTCCCTTCCACCATATTTAGGCAATCATATATTGCAGGGAACTTGGTGAATTTTTGATAACATATGAGGTAAATGATATTTACAATTTGGGAAAATCGACCTTATGACAACATTACCCCTATTCTCTTGCAATTTTTACAGCATCAATCTTACCATTCAAAACAAAAAGAAAGAAAGAAATTATCAAATACAAAACAATGAAGATCACATACCCATCACAAAGCTTGTGATTTTTCTAGAGATGGCTCCAGCATCGAAGGTATTGTCAACATCAAATATTGGAATCCAAGTAGAGCTTTTCACCCATGCCTGACAACAACAACAATGCCCCAAGAAAGGATTAAGTGCTCGTTTGCTAATGCAACTTCAAGCTACATATATTGTGGAGCTCGTTTGTTTTACAATAAATTTATCAAACAAATGTGGGGTACATAGTACAGGGAGCTCAAAATCGCTCCAAACACTGTACATTATGTTGATTCCTCTCTTTTCATGTGCCCTGATGCAGCCAAAGTACACCTACCTATCCATGCACACACGCCCAACATGCAGTAGTATGGCACATTAGCAAATCCAAACTAAAGGGTGGTTTGGTAATGAGATGCTTCAACTCTGAACACTATAGAGAGTTAGGAGTTGAACCTTATATTGCTAAACGAAGTTGAATTTTACAATAAATTGTGAAATAGAAACTTGTGCATAGGGATTTGTGCAATGATGATGATAATTTGTGAAAGTTTATACAGAATTACAGTTGAAACTGAAAGATTGTTATTAAACAATTTCTAAGAGTGTGTTCATGTAACAAAAAAAGTTACTCTCGGAGTTGTAGGAAATGATTTCAAGATGAATATTAGGTGAACGATATTTTTTGTGCATCAATCTAAGAGTCAGAAGTTGATGGTGAGCTGACATTTGATATAATTACGATGAATTTAAACTATGTTGGTATTTGTGTAGTGATATAATTTAAGTGTAAAATATAATTATTTAAAATATAAGCATATTGATGTGATAGAAAAACATGATAATAAAAAATTACGAGAAGAGTGCATTAAAAAACCTCTACGTCATCATGATAATGAAAATGATTTTGAGAAAGCAAAGAGTAGTTCGTAAATGACCTCTAAGCCTATGTTTGGAAATAAGGTGAGATTAGGTGAGGTGGGAGTTCATGCTTCTCGACACGATTTTCAATTCTATTTTTCTTAATTTTTACTAAAAAATTGATGTTAGAAAAACAAATCTACAAAATCAACAAAAATTGTAAAATGTAGGATTATTTCCGACATTTCACATACATGTACTACAGTAAAAAAAAAAAAATTACAATTACTATTCACATATTTTATTTGGTAAAAATACTATATACTACTAATTCCGTAAAGTAAAAATCTCACCAAATCCTATTACCAAACACGGTTTAAGACCAATAAGGATAGCTGAAATGGATGGACAAGCAAGGAATAGGCTCATGTATCTGAAATCCCTACCTTTGCATGTTCAGTGGAGGGGCGAACATCAAGAAGCGTCTTGTCGGAGAGTTGGATGGCATAACCAGCTTCCCTTGGCGTGAGTATTTTAACCTTTTGCTCTCTGACCTGCACTGCCGGCATCAATTCAGAAGATAAGATGTAAGCAAGCAGCAGCAGCAGCAATCAACAGATGCTTAAAGCCATAGTCAGCTATCGGATTTCTTTGAGAAGGGGGATTGGCATCTGCAATCCGAATCTGTAGAAAACAGCTTAACCGTTTCAAGTCAAGGACATACCAGGGCCTCCCATCTCTTCCTCGCGGCTGTCATCTCCCTCGCCCGTCTGGTTTCGTCTTCCTCCACCTCACCCCCGCCTGCAGCACTCATCCTGGCACCACCACCACCGCTGCTTCCGACCTGACGAACAACCAGCAAGCCAAGGATCAGCCGAGGCGATGACGAGAGCACGACCGCGGAAATAGAAAGATCGAGCTAGAAATCACGATCAGAGGCAGGGAGCACAACAACAACGACGGCCTTGAAACACCGTTCTTACCCTAGACCTGGCGGGAGAGGTCGGCGACAAGGGGAAGGAGCCCGCCGTCCTTCTCCCCCCCAGGCGGGGAGCAAGCATCTTGCGGGCGCCGGAGCGGTTGGTCGTAGGCATCCGACCGGTGGCGACTACCACTGCGCAGCCCAGGGACACCATTGGAGCTGAGCTGGAGCTCGAACTTGGGGGCTCTGTTATCCTCTTCTTCTGTCTCCGACGACTGCGTCTGTTTGATGCCTTTTTGTTCTGCATTTTTCACTGCCATACCTTCCCATATTTATCAAATAATTTTAATATTTTATATTAAAAAAATTTAAATTTTTTTTTTATTAAAATATTAAAAATTTAGAATATTTTAACTTTTTAAAATTAAATATAAATATTATTTTCTAAATTTTCCTTTAAAATTATATTTCAGATTTGTCAAATATTCCTGAAAATTATTTTTCAAGTGTATAAATAGGTCATACAACAAACATATCCTAAGAAGTAAAAATAAATAAGATAAGATTCATATTGTTCTAAAAATTATATAATTTACGATAAAATTGATATGATATTATTTTTTGAAAGTTGTGGTAATTAATGAATAAAATATGTAGTATAATTTTTGTATTAATGAAAAAATATATTTTTTATCATCGAAACTCGTGCAATCAATTGTATCGGTAGCTTTTTTAAAAAAGAAAAAAAACAACCAACACTAAAATGTCAAATATTCTAATTTATTTACGAGTTTTCCGGTTTAATAACGGAATTCCTGTAAAAAATATACGAAAAATCTGTAAAAATGACAGGTAACATGGTAGAACTTTCGTCTTGTTGTCGGACAAAAAATCTGAAAAAAATAAATTTTAAAATTCGTGAATAGTAATACGTCTGGCATGTATTGGAATTCGTGAATAATTTAATTTTTTTTTGATAATTGGTATTGTAAAACACTAAAGTGTATAGTAAATAACTTAGTTACACAGTGAGATACTTTAACAAACACATCTAGATGTTAATGGGTTGATAAAAGGTATTTATGGGCTGACCAAGGATTGTTTTTAACATGTAGTATTAAAGTTGAGAGGCATAATTAGGAATCCACGAGAAATTTATGTTTGAGTAAAAATTTGAATCCAACACTTTAGGTCTAAAGACACAACTAGAGATGTCAATTAGGTCGTATCGGGTCAACTTAGCATTACATAGCATAGCCCAACACAATTTAATTGTATCAGTTAATGGCATAGTACGAATAACAATTCATGTCGTAGGTTATACTTGGGCTGGCCCTCAACCAGTTCGTGTCAGCTCGACATGACACTATTGCTAGCATGAAACTCATCTGCCATGGCCTGGCACGGGCCGCACGGTTGCTGCATGACTGCGAGGGTTCGGTGGGGGAGGGGTTGGTGAGGGTTCAACAGGGTGGGGCTAGTAGAGGCAGGTGGGGGTGGTATGGCAATAGAGGCAGGCAACGACAGTGGTGCGGTGAGTTGGCTATCGATGGCCAGGTGTCCGTTGGGTCGATTGTAAGTCTGTAACTAGGGTTTGGGCTGTTTGGTCGGGAAGAAGAGGAGAAGAATAGGGGAAAAAGAGAAGAAGAAGAGAGAGGTCGAGAGGGGAAGAAGAGGGTGTGCAATGATCAGCTGCTATGTGGAACTATTGGCAGGCGTGGGGCGGTGATGGTTGGCTATTGTGCAGGGTTGCGGGCCGTGTAGCAACATTCGGTGCCTTAGCAAGCAAGGGCAGCAACAATCGACGACAAGCCAACAACAGTTAGTGTGCGGGCGTGCGAAATGGGCGGTTGCAATAGTCGGCTGGTGGCAACGAGTGGCGACGAGTGAGCATGCGACAGGAGGTTATAAAATGGGGAGTTGAGTTCAAATTTTTTTCACCCAACTCCTCTAATCTCAATTCTCAAATCTCAATGTCTAGAAAATTTATCAATAAGTTTTGGAGGTAATAAACATTTTGATGAATATATTAGCCAAGCATATTGTCCACAATATAAACATGTATTTAGAAATACTATTAAGTCAAATATCATGAATTCATTTAATATACTTAGATTAGAACTTATTAATATTATGAGTACAATAATGACATGTATAATATGCATTTTAGATATTTTGTCAAATAGAAGTAAAGATAGGTACATAGCTATAACTACATATTTATTGATCAAGCTTAGATTTTACAAAAAATATTAATAGAATTTAGAAAAATTCAACATCCACATGAAACAATTTTTGCAAATATTATGAAATTTTTTGATTTATATAGAATTAGAAATAAAATAGGTAGTATAAATTTTGATAATGTAACTAATAATACTACAATAATACCAATGTTTAAAAGTAGATTAAGTCCACCAAATGGTTTTAAATTATTTCATTAAAGATGTATGTGTCACATAATTAATATTATTATATAAGCAAGTATAAAAAAAATTAAAATTTATATTGAAAATGTTAGGAATGTTGTAAGTTTTTTAACTAGTTTAAGAAAGTGGCAGTAACAATTTAATGAAACATATGATTCTTTTGAAATGATGTATAAAAAATTCTCTTTAGATGTTCAATATAGGTGGAATTCATTATATTTAATGTTAGAAAGTATATTACCATATAAATATTTAATAATGTCTATGTATAATCGTCATCATTTTGATAATTATAAAAAACAATTAAGTTGAAAAAGATCAAGTTCAAGAATACACAGACCAACTCTCAAGCTTAAACATTTCATAATTAAAACATTGTAATTTTTCAATTTGTAATTTTTTTCAAAAATGTAATTTAATTTTTTTGTAAAAAAATTATAAATGTAATTGTAAATTTGTAATAATGTAATTCATTAATAAATAAAAAATTTAATTTAATTATATGCAATGTTGTCTTATTTATTGAGTTGTTGAATGTTGATAATTAAATAAATATTTTTTTTAAATTAATTATTTAAATATTAAGTAAATTAAATAAAAAATCATGTCGATCAACGTCATATTGTTGATCGGCACGAAAAGCATTATTCGTGCCAATGGACGGTGTCGATACAAAATTTGTGTCAAATCGACACAATTGACATCTATAGACAACCACCAAGTTATTACTTCTGTGGCCAAAATTCATTAAGGTTGTTAGCAACATCTTTTTTTTTATGAAAATTATTACTTTGATATAATTTTACTATATTAGCGAAGTTTTAAATATAAGACTATAAATTTTAATGAAAGATCTTTCGATCATTAAGATATCACTTTAATGGAAAGGTTGTCAGCAACAACTCATTTAAGATTTTCACTGGTAATAGTTTAAGCGGTAAAATTAAATAAGGTGAGACTCACTTTTTTAAGAAATTACATAATTTACGAAACTTTTGTATGTTTTTATGTAATTTTTTTGGTATAAAATGTTAAAAGTGTATAGTAAATATTAAAAAGGGTATAATTCTCTAGTGACATCTATAGAAAATTGATTCTATAGATGTCAAAATTTAAGTCATTTTCTTTTTTAAAAAAAATCTATAACATATAAATCTATAATCATAATGCACTCTTCTAAAATTCGTAACTTTAATTTTAAGGCTCAAAAATCTATGACTAAGACATCAATACAAAGTTAAACAAGAGTACTAAATATGAAAAGTAGCGTAAACACCTTCAACAACTTAGTTTTAAATGCTTGAACAACTAAAAATTACAAAAAAATCACCTAGTAAACGATGATGAGCAAGAGAGAAACAATGATGTGAGCAATGAGATGGATAGATAAGGATAGTGCAAGGGACAAGTAGAAATGATGTTAATGACATGAGTTGTAGGTAAGAGAGATGACAATAGCATGAGTAGTAGACGAGAGAGATAATGATAACACAAACGGCAAGAGCGAATGAAGGATGATGATGGTGCAAACGGTGAATAAAAGGATGACAATAACACGAGTGATGAATAAGAAGGATGATGATGATGACATAAGTGATAAGTGAGAGGGATGACAATGGTATAAGCGACAAGTAAGAGAAATGACGATAGTGTGAGTGGAGGGACGATGATGACACAAGTGGAAGGTAGGAGAGATGATGATAGTGTAAATGATAAGTGGAGGTACGATGATGACATGAACAACAGACAAAAAGGATGACGATAGTACAAACGGCAAGTGAAGTGACGATGATGGTACAAGCGATAAGCTTGAGAGATGACGATGGTACGAACGATAGACAAAAAAAAAAAGACAATGACATAAGTGATAGACAAGAGGATAATAATGATGCGAGCAGTGACAAATAGAGGAACGACAACAGTACAAGTAAAGGGACGATGACGTAAATAACGAGCAGAAGAATGACGAATCAGAAGTGCAGACAATATGGGAAGAATGGGTGTAGAAAAAACTTTTCAACAAGATTTAATCTAAGTCATTCAATTAGGTATCATAAGATTGGTTTTCTATATGTGTTACTAAAAAGTATCTTCTCTAGTAAAAAATAAAGATACATGGTATTTACCATTTAGGCTGTATTTGCTTATACTTTTTTTAACTTTCAAAATCACTTTCAACGTTATTATTATTGTACAAATTTCAATGTATAAATTTAGGTCTTGTTCATTTTTGCATTTTCTATTATGTATCTTTATTTTTTATCATACATTACAACAGTTTACTACAGCATTTACCAAATAATTTTAACAATTTACACTAAAAAATCATACAAAATACTTACATTGTAAATCGTAAAATTTCTTAAAAAACGTAAACCTTACCTCAACTGTATTTGTCTCTACATTTTGATACTATGTAATTATATTTTTCACTAGATACTATAGTATTATACATTACATTTATCAGATAACTTTTACATTTTTACTATTTATAAATTAAACCAATATCATTATCTTTATATTATAAATCATATATTTTATCGTAAATTATAAAACTCAACTCACGTAACAAAAACGTTCACGTAATTCTGCCACGTATTACTATGTAATTATTATATATCGAGATAACTTTATTTACGAAATTAATTTTAAATTTTTTTTTTCTTACCGACAAACCGAACCATTGAATCGGAAAAGTCGCAGCAACGGACCATGCACGACGTCTTCCGACCACCGGCAGCTCTTCCTCCCTCCGCCGCTCACCGCCGGCGTACCAACAGAGTGGACGCCGTCGTAAGCCTCCTGAAAGCCCCCAGTCTCACCCTCCCCGTACTTGGGCAACTCCACGCCCACCTCATCCGCCACTCCCTCCACCGCAACCCCTCGCTGGGCGCTGCACTCGTCGCCGTCTACTCCACCCTCGCCACCCCATCCCACTCCCTCCGCTTCCTCTCCACCATCCCTTCCCCCTCCCTCCCCGTCTTCAATGCCGCCGTCCGTGCCCTCTCCCGCACCACCCCCTCCTCGTCCCTCCTCCTATACCGCCGGATGACACTCTCCGACGTCGTCCCCGACAACCACACCTTCCCCTTCCTCCTCATCTCCTGTTCGACTCTTGGGTCCCTACCCCATGGCATGGAGGTCCACTGCAGGATTCTGAAACTTGGGTTCTTGCCGTACCTTCATGTGGGGAACGCGTTGGTCGACATGTACGGCAAGTTCGAGGAGTTGGGTTCCGCCCGGAAGGTGTTTTCGGAAATGCCCAGCAGAGATGTTGTGAGTTGTAATGCGGTTTTGGGTGCACATGCCAGGTTGGGTGCGGGGATGGAGTTGGCAAGGGTGGTGTTTGACGAGATGCCACATAGGAATTTGATATCGTGGAACGCGATGCTTGTTGGATACGTTAGAGCTGGGGATTTGAAGTCTGCGTGGGAGATGTTTGACAGAATGAGCGAGAGGAATTTGGTGTCTTGGAATACGTTGGTCGTTGGGTATGTGAGGAATGGGATGGTGGATTCGGCTAGGAAGTTGTTGGATGAGATGCCGGAGAGGAATTTGATTTCTTGGGCTTCTGTGATTACCGGCTATGCACAGTGTGGGCGCCCCACCGAGTCTCTGGAGTTGTTCAGGCAAATGGAAGTTGCCAAGTGCGTTCCTGATGCGGCTGTCATGATAGGTGTGATCTCTTCAGCTGCACAGATGGGTGATAGTGAGTTAGCCGATTGGATTGGTTCTTATGTGGAGAGAATACACATTGATCGGAATGAGAGGGTTCTTACTGCTCTAGTTGATATGCATGCAAAGTGTGGGAATGTGGAAGAAGCTTGTCATGTTTTTGAACAGATCATATCCAAGGATGTGCTGTCGTACACCGCACTAATTAACGGCCTTGCTTCCCATGGTCATGGGCGTAAAGCCCTTGAGCTCTTTGGCAGAATGCAGAAAGAGAATATTAAACCTGATGGAATCACATTCATTGGCATCTTGAATGCTTGTAGACATGCAGGTCTTGTAGAGGAAGGGTTAAGGCTTTGGGATGAGATGGTGAAATGCCACAGAATTAGACCTGAATCAGATCACTATGCTTGTATTGGGGACCTGCTTGGTCGTGCTGGGAGGCTTTCGGAAGCTCATGAGCTGGTCAGAAACATGCCTTGTGGACCACATGCTGGTGCACTAGGTTCAGTTCTTTCAGCTTGTAGAAGTTATGGTGAGATTGGGACTGCAGAGGCCATTGCTAAACGGCTTTTTGATCTTGAGCCACAGAACACTGGCAATTATCTTCTCCTTTGGAGCATGTACGCTTCAAGAGGGCTGTGGGAGAAAGCCAGATGTCTTCGTCAGTTGATGAATGAGAAGGGGATACACAAAGTCCCAGGATACAGCTGTGTGAAGTCTACCCTTAGGACAGATAACAATTAAGTAATCAGTTCAATTAGCTGATTTTCCGGTAAGTTTACATTTGGCAAGGATTGAAGGCAAGAAGCACTTGTTAATATCAGAAGGCTGCTTCGAAGATAAAGATAATGCAAATAGAAGTTTAACTAACAGTGTTCATTGGAGATTAATTTAATGCTTAATTAAAAGCATATACCATGAAAATATCAGATCTCAAATAATCATGAACAAGGCTTAAAATTAGCTGCTTGTTTATTTGCTGGCAGCTAATCTGCATGGATTAGTCAAGAATATTTAAATTTCATTATCATTCTATTCACTTGTTGCATCTTTTTTACACGTTCCTGTAATTGTGATCATGAGAAATACATGGTTTTATCATTTGGTCCATACTATTAAAGGCACCCAGGTGATAAGTCAGGGCACCTTAGGCACTTAAGTGATGCCTGAGCAGGGCCTAGGTGCTCATTAAAATATTTAATTTATTATTTTTTAAGTATATATTATATATATTTATACATATTTGAAAATAATTATGTATAGTATTTAACTCTATTATTTTCCAAATAACATTCAAATACGTAAATAATCCTAAAATAACATCAAAATATGAAGTGTATTAACATTGATATGTATATTTATTAATATATATAATTATATATTTCAATAATTACGTATATTTTAATAGTATTGCTGGAACGCAAGAAATAGGGTGGAAGTTGCATATTCATAAGCAAACAAGGGCTTTATATATAGAGGTTATTATATAGAAAGGACAAACACGACTCTAGTAATGTGAAACTAAATTAACTTACAACACATATAATTTTAATACATTATTTATTCTCACATTCCCCTTTAAGCTGAAATATTCAACTTGTAACAAGTTCAATAACTCAACTACTTTAATACAACAGATACATATAGAAACATAATAACTAATTGTTGTAGTGATGATAGCAGTAAAAGATAGTAATAATGAACCTTTGATTGTAAAGGTAGCAGTGATAGAGAACTTCTAATTATGTGGAGGTAGTAGTAGTAACCATCAAATGATACAATTTGAGGTAGTAGAATAGATAGACAAATGTGATCTATCCTCAGAAAGTAGGCAAATGGATATGACCTTACCCTCATGAATTTTATTATTATTATTATTATTATTATTATTTTTACTTCCAGTATTATTTTCTAAAACATATTTTTTACTTTCATTTTTTTCTTCTTCTCTCCCCCTTTTTCCTCTTCTTTCCCTTTTTCTATTTTCCTTTTTTCTTTTTCTTTTTCTTTTCTTTCTCCTCTTTCATCCTCTACTTTTTTTTTCTTTTTTTCTTTCCTTTTTTCCCCTTTCATTTCTTTTCTTTCCTTTCTCTTCTTTTCTCTTTATTTATCATGATTATTTTTTTGATATGATATTGGTGTTGTTGTTTCTTGACTTTCTCCAATTTTATTTCAAACAATCAGGGTGGAACGATGTTGCAGTTGCAGAAACTTGCCTCACTTTTGCAATTTACTCTTTGACAAGACCAGTGAAAAATCTGTTGGTGATTTTAGGTAAGAAATCATCGGAAGTATTGCTGTGATTGTGTGAAATAGGGTCATGAGAAGGACCATTTTCAATAATAGAACTGTTGATGATGGTGTTTTGAGTTTTAACGCAATGTTGTGCCTATGGACTATGTTCCAGAATATTTGAAGAGTCCTGCAGTAATCCTGAATTTTCCACAAGTCTTGCTGCAGCAACCAGAAGCCTTCCAAGAATCTGGTGACAGCAACCAATACACGATGGAATAGGTCCACATCATGATCTAGAGGAATGGTGTAAGATTTGGTCTACAAGAATGATGGCGTGTTGACTTCATCCAATACTTAAGATCAAGATGGTGGCATGTGTAGAAGATGCAATGATGATGGACACATGTTCCCTAGGAGAAGCATTAAATGTGAGGAAGTTTGTGTGGGTTGTTAGAAATTGTGGGTGCATGAGACCCAAAATATGTGGTTTCTCATGTATTATATATAGAAATGTATGTATCATAGAATTGTCTTATGATTCCACCCATTTTATCTCATTGTAATCTCATTGCTTCTTGAATTTAGGAAAGAAAGCGCTACGAAAAATCTCTTCTATTTCCCTAATCCTCTTCTTGATTTCTCTAATCAACCCCATTGCCTTAATCCTTTAGTAACACCAAATGGATTAGAGATATCAGAGTATAGATCTTAGTACATGGTGGAGACTTGATCCTTTCCTTCTACCATTGGTGAAGCCTTCATTTAGTTGCATCAACGTCGATGATCATTATTGGCAAACTCCATGAGTGGTCATGATGAGGAGGGGACCTCCTTGTCCTAGAATGAGGTGAGGATCACTTCAAAGCTTGGAGTGCTTGTGAAGACATGCAAACTCCAATGGAGAGGATGAATCTTTGTTTGGAATGACTGAAGGACAAGCATATTGATAGGAAAAATGCATTGAAGGACATAATGACTAGAAAAGAGAAGCCCCCTAATGGAAAGGAGGTAAGCTAGAGGTACCAGCCCAATGGAGTTGCCCATACAATGTAGAAGCATGTGTTAACCTCCCAAATTTGATGGTTTAGTTGATGCTGAAAGGCTTGACACTTGGTTGGTGAGTTGAAGACATATTTTACATTGTATGGCTACTAAAGTATGGAGAAGGTGGCTACCAAAGTCAACAATAGGTGGGTGTTCACCATCAAGCACAAGGTTGGTGGATTTGTGAAACAATGTAAAACTCATTTGGTAACTTGAGGTTTTACTCAAATTTATGGAGGAGACTATGTCGAGACATTCTCACCAATTGTCTGACTCAACTCTATACAAGTAATTCTTTTTATTGCTGTTAATCAATCGTGATAGCTATGTTAATTGGATGTAAATAATGTTTTTCTTATACATTAATTTTATTGAATAAGTATTTATAGAGTAATCTCCTAGATATGTTGTTCAGGAGAAAAATATAGTATGTCTCTTTAAAAAGGTTATTTATGGTCATAAGAAAAGTTCTTGGGCATGGTTTAATAAATTTAGTTTGGTTATGTTGTAGGACGACTTAAGGTATCACTTTATGCTCATTATGAAGAGTTCAATAGGATATGCTATTTTATTTGTATATATTGATATTTTACCAACAAGTACTGATTTAGCAAGCATCAAAGAAACCAAGAAGTAATTGGTAGAGTGTATTGTCAATAAAAACATTTGCACCTTTGAATTTTTATGTTTTGTTTTAAATTTTCCTATCATCTTTCTATGAATAAAGTTGTCTTCCGTACATAAAGGATTTTGTGAAATCATATGTTAGGTAGGTTTAATTTGACAAATGACAAATTAAAAAAGTGAGTCAAAATTAAGGTTGTGTTTGGAAATTTAGCTTATTTTAAAAAGCTGGCTTATTTAATATGTACATTAAGAAGAGCTTATTGAATAAGCGGTAAAATAAACTGTTAAACTTTTTTTTTCTTTATAAGTTAGATAAACAGTCATGTTTGAAACCAGTTATTTAGGTAAGTTCTTATAACCTAAATAAGTGCAGAAAAGTGTTCTCAGATGTTGCCTATATGAAAAACCACTTTGTCAAAATGTCATGTGGTTATCCTCAACAGGCAAAAAATTGAACATTCTATAAATATGTCTGGAATGGTGTTTTCACCCAGCTTTTTTTGAAAAAAATATTTTTTAGCAAAATGTGTTTCCAAATCTACATAGTTCTCACTTTTTAGGAAATGCAACTTTTATGTTTTAGTTTAAATTCAATATTTTTCAAAAAGTTGATGTAAACTAGCTTATTAAAAATTATTGAAATGTTGTCCTATATTTTAAAGTTATCATCATAACTTTTGTATAGTCACAAAAAATCACTTAAAAATGATAAATGATGCTATTTTCCAATGTACCAGTTTTTTTGAAAAGGTTGTGATCACAATCACAACTTCAAATATAAATTAATGGTTGTTGACACATTGGAGTGTGATTACATAGGAAAAAATTGCCACATTGTTGACTCGTCATTTTCATATCTGGTGGATAGAAATGCAGCAGTAACAATAAGATGAGTTATTTCAGTCATTTAGAGATAAAAAACATGAACAAAATGGGTACTTGTTCTCAGCTACCACGGTTGGATTTTCTAGTGCTAAAAATGCCTTCTTTTCTATTCATGGAAACATCTTCTCTTACATCAGGCAAGAAAAAGAAACTGGACTCTGAATTCTGCATTCTTTGCAACATCAAGTGTCAGCGAAGAATTTGTATTTTCTAGCATTATTTGTAATCAGACGAATAGCTGAAGCTGTTGTTATTATTGACAGAAGCAAGGAAATGATGATGATGACCCAGTGCAAAACCTTTGTTGTGCTCTTTGCGGTCTCAGCTCTCACCTATTGTCACAGTGAGAAACAACGGAAGCTTCATTCAAGTTGAAAGCATCTAATGCATGGAAGTCAGGGAGTTCTCTACCTTGAGGAAAATCATGCTTGGGAATGTAAACACAAGCATGAAGAGTGCAAATGATCCCATGAAGTTTATGAAATCTCCCATGAAGGGAAATGCTCCAGCGATTAGAGTATTCACACCAAAAACAACCGCACGTAGGAAGATGAGGCAGGCATGATTGTGTCTAGAAGTCATCTTCTTGTCCAGCCTTAGGAACTTGGTGTCAAGAGCTTCATGAACAGGGCTGATGAACATCTGCAGTCCATGATTTGAACAAACATCAATGGACTTGTTTTTCCACTGTGAATGGAATGTTATAGGATAATAGGATCCAAGCAGTGGGAGGAGGCTTTTTACATGTTGAGAGATTATGCTCTGCAGGAATGTGGTCAGGTTGATCAAGATTCTTCCCCACTTTGGTCCACTTAGTTCTTTTGGAAGGTACTCTGAAACTGATGAGCCATATGCCCAGTATCCAGTTACCGTCACACCATAGTATATGGTGAGACCAAATGAGTACTGTGAAGCTAGAGCTTTCTTCATGTTACTTACTGCTGGATGTTGAAGAGTTGACTGCAATTGAAAGAGCTGAGATATTAAAAAGAGTTTTTTTATTGATAATGGTAAATTTTTTGACTGAGCTTGAATCCTAATCGACTTCCCCTGAATGTAAGGTGAAAGTAAAACATCCAATGTACCTGCAATTCTGGTATCAAACCAGAGTTGCTTGATAAAAGAGTTGCAGCAACTGCACCAAAAGCATTCAAGAGCTTATCCACATCGTTTCCTTCAAGGTTGTAATCTTTTGTCTTATTAGATTTTCCTGCAATGAAACACAAGATAAATATATACAAACCAAAGTTAGTTCCAAGCATGGTTCTTTCCCTCTCTCTGTCATTTTTTTTCTATACAAGGCCTTAAACTTTTCATATAATTTAAATGGTCCACTCTGTCTGTCTGGTAGAAATGTGAATTCCTTGAAGATAGTTGAGCTAAGAAATGTATGTTCTTTGCGATGGAGTAAAAGACCAATTGCATCATCCTGCTATTGGTACCAAGTGACATGTTTTGGAAGGAAGTAAAGCGTACCATCTTTTACTAAGATAGGCAAGAGAGTAATGATGTACGTAGTTGTAAGCACCAAGGAGACTGCTAACCAGTTCCGCATGTCTGAAATTGTAGGGACCAGATATGCGAAAATGAAGTAGACAAATCCAGTTATAAAAATAAACATTTGAAGCCTCAATGGAGAATGACTGAACTCTATATTTATCTCCTGCCATCCAAAGGGTAAGATGTCATTGTTAGATAACCTTGTTTTTTTTTAAAAATGATTTTATATCCAAAGTAGAGTAAAAGTTACATCAATTGATAAAACAAGAGAAAGGATACATGTGATGGAGTTTACATAATAGGATTAAAGCATTAACTGATTTGTTGTTGTTTTTAGATAACCTCATTTACTAAACCTTGAAGAGGATTGTTGCTGCTAAATCATACATATTTTCCTGTTGCGACATCTTGACCACGTTTCTAAACAGTCAAGAAAAAAAAAATTCTTTTCATGTTTTTTTTGTAGTTGATTTTGTTGTTGTGATGATATTTTTTATATTACTATTGTTGTTGTTGTAGAACTAATTATAAGGATATAAATGTAAAAACCGCAAGTTGTTATTACAAGAAGAAATCCAAACCATCAAAAGAACAACCAATGGTCCAAATCAAATGGAGCATTGACAAATGTTGTAGATACAGACTGCAGCCCATAATGATTGATTCTTGTTGTTTTCCAGATTGTAAGTCAGACAAATTAAGTTAATGATTATCAGAAAAATGAACATATTCTCTTTGTTTAAAATATTGGAGAACCTTATACAGTGTTCCACCCTCAGCTTCCAGATGCTGAAAAGTACTTGTCAAGTAACTTAACCAATTTACCTTCATATTTTGTCCTTCCTTTATATCTTGACTTACCTTTAATGCTCTCCCTCCAAGTAGGATGAAACCCATGCTGCCCAAACTAAGTATCATGAACTGCAAGATCCAAGTGATATAGTACATCCTTTTTCCTGCAAGTAAGATGTTTGATGTTGGTATTGAAGCAAAAATACCTTAACAAAAACTGTTAAATGTTTTCATTGAAACATAATTTCGTTGAAGAAGATATATTTAGTAAAATATTGCTTCCACCTAGATATGTATCTAATTGTTCAGGTCTGATTTGTGTTTTTTCTGTAGGCTTTACTGTGAAGTGAGCAAGCAATATGATTTATTTTCTTTTTCTTATTGATGTATGCTAAATCTCATTGATTTGCCGTGTTCTTGATGTCAGAGAGGGACTAACCATCTTGTTTGGAAAATTCTTATTAGCTTTGTATGTTACTTTTACACTTCTCAATAGTCAAATTTATTGTTTGTGTCCTAGAACTCATCTATAATTCTCATCTTATGAATCATTCAAACCTGAAAGTAAAACTTATTGCCTTAAATTAATGAATATTAGAATAAGCTGCACTTGATCTGTGCAAATGGTATTTGCCTTTGTGATGTATAAAATTAAAAAAATGAAATGAATTCATAAAATTATGAAACATTCCAAGGGAAGTAGAAATGTTGGTGGAATGGAAAATTGAAAAACTATTATAACAAAAACAATAATTCAATCCATAATCACACTATGTGGTGTCAGCCAAATGAATGAATTCATTTAAAGTATTTTGATCTATTGTCAAACCTTTAGGTTAAATTACACATTTAAATCTTTTCTTACAATTTCTAACTAAATAGTTTGAAGCTTACCTTTGCTTCTTTTAATTTCTTTTGCATTAATTAATTCTCCTCTTTTTGAAAAAAGAAAAAATTCTCATCTTTTAAGTAATGTATTCTTTTTACCTCAGGCTATTTCAATATTCTTTTCTGTTATTTTCAATTCGTACAACTTCTACTATATTCTTCATAATATCATTTTTTAATTTATCATGTATAATATTGTCACTCATTCATTTAAGCATACACATCTCAAAAGTATTCACTTTTTTCATATAATCATACTTTACAATCCAACATTCTCAACTCACAATGATTAAGCAGAATTGTTTTATAAGTCTTTCGTCATATCATCATCCCATGGTACCAAGTTTTTGTTATCAATGAGCTCCACATAGTGTGAGAAACAAGCCAATGGTTCTTTGGCATCTAACTTAAGTCCTTGCTTCTTGTTGTAGTAAATGATTATCCATGCAGAATTCAAAACAAGTTTGGCAAACACAACATTTGAAAAGACACCCACAACGCAGATTTGAATATCTATGAAGGCTGCTTCTCATGTGTGTGTGTGCAAGTAAACTGATCTGGAACACATACCATATGTGATGCCCATGACATCTCTATATCTGATGAATCTCTGCCCATCAATCACATGGAGGTCTGCCAGGAGGTAGTTGGAATAGAATGAGAAACCTCCAATAGTGAAGAGGCAGATCAGTCCCCATGTCCATCCCAAAGGTGCCATCAGCAGATTGGAGAAGCTCAATATGTAAGCGCAGTTGTAGCTGGTTGCTAGCAGAAGGCCAACTTGCTGCCATGAATCTTAGAACACAAAGGTAATACCATCATTTCATGGGAACTAACAACCGGTATTGGTTGGCATACTAAATAAAAGTTCATGATTTTTGCTAGCAACAGAAGTTCACATGTCAAAGTTGCTGGACACCTCACCGGAAAAGCTTACCTTTGTTAACAGTGTGAGCAGTAGCACTAATGTACTCATGTTTCAGGTTCGTCTCTTGGCCTGTTTCGGTACATAAATCTGCCTTTCTGCTTGCATCTTCTGTGTTCTCCATGTTCCAGATTTGGTAGAGGTGTGGGAAGTGTCTTGTGAGGTCAACATTTTATAGATGACGACGAAAATGATGACTATGATGCAATGTGACATGACATGATACAACTTGAATGTGATGCCAACAGCGATATCAACAACAATGATGATGCATCATAACATGACATGATATGATGCGATGTAATACCAACAACGATGGCAACACCAAGGTGTCATGTATAATTTTATGCATGATGTTTATGTAGCTTATAACATGGTTCCGTGCAAATAATTGAAAAATACATTTACTAGAAAGCAAGTTCTCGTGACAGAGGTGTCAATTAGGTTGTATCTAATAAAGTCGATATGGTCTAATATAGTTAAATTGTATTGTATCAATATTGTATATTGTACAACTCACTTTCGGCACATGAGTTAGTATGACATGATACGAAAATAATTTTGTAATTTTTAAAAATTTTGTATCTTTTTAATATATTTTTGTTAAGTTATATACATTGTATATAATTTGGTAGTTTAAATTTGTCAATAGGTGTGATATATGATTGCAAGTTCAAAACTCATCTTTAATCATCTTTTAGTATTTATAAATTATATTAATTTTTAATAAAATAAAATAAAAATTAAAAAATTAAATCATGCTAGATCAGATCAGTATGACTTGACCTAATACGAATAATATCGGGTTTATAAAAAATTTAGGTTGTACCGACTCAACACGGCACATTGAGACGCCTATCCCATTAGCATCATAATTTATTTTACTTGTCATTAGTTTAATAACAACTGATCATTGACTGACACAGAAGTCTATTATCTCAGAATTTTTCTGCTATGGCCTGGGAGCTACTTAGACCCCAGTCATTTTGTTAAATGTTGTAATGTTTTTTGCCCACATTCAATGGTCTGGGGCAGGGTAGTCATGATCCATCAGCGTCCCTTTTATTTTCCTAAATATATACAAGTTATAAGAATCATCCTAAATATACAATGTGATTTTTGCTTTAACATTTCCAGGAAGGAGATCCGAATGTTTAGGGTAGAAAGAAAATTTTTGCTTCTCTTGGATCACTTCAGTGATGTTTGCAGGTTCAACATATTTCAGTTAGACAACACTGGACCATTATTGATCAAGCAGATTTCGGGACCCAACAAAGTCTCTGTTCCAGAATGGATTCCACAAGTGACAGCTCAACTTTTGTTGTATTCTTGTTGTACGATCACTGGCTGCAAGGTATGGTACACTTTCAAATATTTCTTCCCATCAGCGTGGGACTGAATGTAGTAAATCATTTATGTATCCACGGGCTAAAAAGTTTTATCTTGAAGCCTTCAGTGGTAAAAGGCTGAAAATATCAAAGGTGAAAAAAGGAATATCTATTAGCAAAGATGGTGCAACAGTAACATCATCTTATATTTTAGCATTCCAAATCTTCTTTACCTAAAGAGTTAATGGCTGAACTGCCATTACCACTTGGAAACAATAAAATGCTAGATCCAGTGGCTCTGTGGCAGGTTTGTACCCATGAACACTTGCCCTACCTCACCATCTTTAATACAAATAAGTGTTTGAATCTTCCACTTTATTATAATGGAAAATATTTGCATAGCTGTAAAATGATTACAATGGCAATGATATGGTAAACTTGTCCTAGACACATTTCTTTTGCCGCCCCCCCCCCCCCCCCACCTCAGACTTGGTTTATCCACTAGATCAAGTTGGTAGGAATTCCATGATTTTCTTTAACATTCAATGCCTTGGTCATGAGATCAGCAACATGCTGTGTTGAGGGAACATGGCATGTGCAAAGTGACCCACAAGTCACATTGTCCAAAAATCCCC
>JAMKPZ010000323.1:0-38234 GCA_024699675.1 Amphibolis antarctica
GTTATAACATTTTTTCCAAAATGTTATACCGATTTTTCATGAGGCTTGAGTCATGTGACCTATCATGTGAATAGTAAATCGTTATAATGAATTTGAAAATTCATTATAACGTTTTTGGTTTGTGTAGGTTTTAATAGGTGTGGACTTAGGATCTAAATGAGTGACCTATATTAGTGTCTAAACCTTTTTGAATGTGCTCATGGCTTGTCTTTATTGACTTCATCACCTTCATCTTTAATTCCTAGAATTTCTATAATAAGCTTCTTGCGATTTTTTCATCCCTTAATCCTCTTTGACTTTATGACTTTTTAGTTTTGACTTGATTTTTTCATGTCTTCATTTTTTAATATCAAGTTGTTTGACATTATCAAAACCTATAATAGGTGAGTTCTCAACAAAATGGGCTAACCTATGTCACATGTCTAGTTTTGAAGTGAATGTCTCAACAAGTTTTTGGCTAAAGATGTCAATGGGCTATTTCGTGTTGGCACAACCCGAATTTTTTGGTGGCTTGGCATTATTCATGCCAAGTCGAGCTGTGCCTAGCCTTTTTGTTGGTGAAAAGGTTAGGCATGGTCCACATGGCACAACCCATTTGGGTTTGTCATGTTGTGTCGAGCTAGGTCTGGCAAGATTTAATTTTTAATTATATTTTTATTTTATTAAAAATTAATATAATTTTTAAATACTAAAATATTACTAAATGTAGGATTCAAATCCACAATTATGCATTTTTTATTAAGAAACTCAAACCATTAAGCTATATACATGTATAACTTAATATATATATATATTAAAATAAATGTAAAATATTTAAAAAATTATAAATTATTTTCATGTCGTGTTGTGTCGTGCCAACATGAAAATTCCAAAAATTGGCCCAGGCATGGCCCATCAAACTGTGTCATGTCGACCCACAACACGATTTGACTGTGCTAGGCTGTGTCAACCTAAATGGGCACGACCCAGTTGACATGTCTATTTTTGGCCGATATCCAATGACAAACAATTAAATATTCTATACAGTGCATCACCATAAAATAGTTTGTTTTAAAATTTACAATCATATGCAAAAAGGCTTTTGCCTACTTCACTTGAATTCTCTTTTTTAGTGCATATGTGGCTCTATATACATATTCACTTAGCTCATCTAAGTGCCCCTTTTTCTAAAATATATGACTAGTTAAAATATAAACCTATTACTCCAGATCTAGGATGTAACTATGTTGTCCTATTTAGTCTTTTGTACCCTGTCAAGTCATGGGCAATAACTTTATTGATATCTTTTACATTCCAATCAATCTCAACTATAGGAAGTAGAACTTTTATTCCACAATCCATGAGACCTAACACATTTGACACAATTCCTTTGTGTAGATGAAAATACAATCTACTTATCTAGCAATCTAGAACTTTATCCTTAATTTTTTTTCATCATTCTCAATTAAATTTGCATAGAATTGGTTTATGATTAAAGTATATATCTATAAATCTTATGAGGGGCTGAGCACATTTACTAAACCTTGAACTTCAAATAAATGTATAATATCTTCTATACCAATTCCATGCTAGATAAAAGGTCTACTAAATAATACCACATAATGGAAAAATTTTAATTGGTATAGTGCCTTCTCCCTCACACTTAGACAATGTATGCTTGTCATGCTTTCAAACTGAATTGGGGTTGTGAGTGCTTCGAAACTTCCCTATGTCGTTCATCATCCTCTATGTATTGAGTTTTCTATCCCAACAAGAAAGGGGAATAAGATGCTCTTTATGTTCTTTAATTAAAATATGTCATCTTCTTTGCTGAAGTTGAGGGACATCTTCATCTGACACTTCTAACTCATTTACTACATTTATACTTTCTCACATCAATCTTTCCTATTCTTCTATTTCATCATCACTTTCCCCAAAATAGTGTCTTCCTTGACTATTATGTTTTTGGTGTCATTCAATAGTAGCTTCTTGCACCTCATCCTGTAATAGTCCTCTCTCTAATGCTTCTTGTAATTGTCTCTCAAATCCATGTTTTTCGATGTTAGAGGTTCCTAGTGTGAAATGTTCACTTGTCGTTGTCTCTCTAATGCTTCTTGTACCATTGAACCTCTTTCTCTTCATTGATTGCTTCATTGTCCTTGCCCTCTTCCTCTTCCATCCCCTCTTCCCCTTGTCTGATTGGATTGCAATTACAAGATAAGATCCATTATTGAGTACTAGAAGTTTGCACTAACAGGGTGGAATGTAGTTGATATGGAGATATATATATATATATTGATATATTAACATATATATATGTAGTTGATATGGAGATATGTATTTGTGTATTTTTCAACATATATTGACTATTCCGCATATTCCTATATGGATTGTTCGATCAGAATTTCATTCCAATCATACATAATTGTGTGAAATTTTAATTCAATTACTGCAAGCGCACAGTGTCAATTCTAATATTGGCAAATACAAGTTCTAATCCATGGGGAGTTGTGATTTAAAATAAGATTCTTGCAATGATACTGAGGAAAATTGAAAACTGCAAACACGATTTAAGCTCAAGTATCCACTTGCAAAAGTATTTCTTTACTCAATCATATAGAACTTGTAATTAATGTCCCTATTTCATCCAATAGTTTCAGTACAATATCCAAACAAGACGTATAAAACCTACACTACATATTCTAAAATCAATATTCCACTTGCAACACACAATAAATAACCACACAGTTATAGCTTAAAAGCCATAGAAAATTTGTGATTTCAAATGTTTCAATTTATACTCAATCTGAAATGAAATAACATGCAAGTTCATTCACCAACTTAAAATTCCATCAACAAAATATGTGCATCATTCAATAATCCTCATCCTGACTCTTTAATCAAACATAACTCTTAAATTCCAACTACAAGTCTAACTGAAAGAAAAAAATACATAAACAAATATAAACCAAAGTGAAATATTAACAAGATTTAATTATGAAAAAGGAGAAGGAACAACTATTCTTCAAGTAAACTACGAAAGTTCTTACTGAAATTAAAGAAATAAAGAAAAAAATAGAAGTTCCACCATAATGTTGTTGAAGCCGGAGGTGCAATCACACCTTCAAGTGAGTGGGTCTTCATGCAACCAAGCTTCATGATGGTAGTATGCGTGCTCCATCGGAGTTCCCCCTTTCGTGCAAATCACCCTACACGTTGCTCCACTTTCGCTCACACAAGCCTTCATCACTAGTCATCGATCCACGCGACAACAGTTCCAATTGTGGAAAGGGGAAGAAGGGGGAGGAGAAACGGCGGCTGCCCCAACGTGAGAGAGAAAAATTATGGGGAGAGAGAGAGAGACAACTACGGTGCTTGTTTTAAGAAAAGCGGATGAGAAAATTTCAGTTTCCCCAGCATTCTTCCTTATTTCCCTCTAGCATGTTTAATGTCTCTTTTCTCTCTTCTTTTTTTTGTAAAAGATTCCATTGCTTCGTCGAATCTCTTTCTTCTAAGTAGAATTTGCAATTGAGTCCATAGATCTTCATTCCTATATATAAGAAAACACTAAACATACCTGTCAAGCACATTTTAAATATAAAACATTAAAACCACAAATGAATAAGAGCGTACATAAATGCAAGGTATTTGTTGGAATTTATTCATTTTTAACACATTTACCCATAAACTCCCTAAAACATATTTAATTACAAAATCAAAATAATTGGCACCAAAATACATCCAAAAGTTACCAATTATACATTAATAATAGTTATAAAAAAGCATAAAAATATCATAAACAAACACCCTTATACCTAAGTATTGCTATTCTCGAGCAAAATCCAATATAAAATAAACAAATAAAAATAATACATAGATGGACTTAATAAATCTCAATATAAAATGGTACTGGTGCTGCTCCAGAATCCTCTAGCTGACCTAGGAATTTCCAATGAATCTCCGATCTCTATTATTAATTTTATCTCAATTCGAGGCCCCCTTTTACCTAGGAAAGAACTTTCATCCTCTTTTCACAACATCCTTCTAAAAATTTGATTTACCTACACCTAGTGTAAGTGAATTTAAGTCCTAAACCAGAGATTTCATACCTTCCCACACACTCCTTATTATAGTCTCTACACAACCCCAAGGATATTACCCTAAGTCCATTGCCCAATTTTTTCTTCTCCTTTTTTTTGTTTTTTTCTTTTACTACGTTTTTTCTTCCTTTGTCCTCCAACCACCCTTTTGCATGAACACCCCTTCTTACCCAAGGAATAGGTGTTAAGTATAAAATCCCTCCTTGAGTGTGTTTTGATGATGTCCAAACATTTACTAAGTTGTGTGAAGAATTGAAGAAGTCATGAAGAATGTACATAAAAAAGTTGTTAAGTCCCAATGGAAGTTCTACTCTAGATTACAGGAAATTCCGTAGGTGCAAGAGAAGAACCATCGGAAGTTCCTATCAAAACCACAGGAAAATCTATTGATGAAGAAGTAGAAAATGAAAAAGTTAAGTCCCTAACGGAAGTTCCTATTCAGATCACAGGAAAATCCATTGATGAAGAAGCAAGAAATGAACAACCAAGTCCCAGTGGAAGTTTCTCTCCATGTCACAGGAAAATCTATTGATGCAGGAGATGTACCACCAGAAGTTCTACTAGATACCAAAGGAAAATTTGCTATTGCTGAAGCAACTAAAAATGGAAGCCAAGGACCAAACGGAAGTTCCTTTAGCTACCAGAGGAAAATCCGTTGACACAGAACAACTGCAAATGGAAGAAGCCAAGGACCAATGAAAGTTCCACCAAAGCCACTAGAAAATCCATTGAGTCCAATGGAAGTTCCACCTAACCTAATAAGAAAATCCACTCACTAAGCAATCACACATAGACTTAAGAAAAACTACACTTAATACACCTTAAACAGAAAAATTTGAAATATGATTCGGATATCTGAATGGTTATCTGAATTTCCCTATAATACAATCCATCTTAGAAATTCGTCCCAGGTCAAATTTGGATAAACGTTTTCAGCAATTTGTTATTTTGAATTTGCTGTAGTAAAATTCAGAATATAATTCATTATTCCGAATTTGTTTTTCAAAAAATTTGGAATATAATTTGTTATTTTGAATAGAGTTTCGAAATGAAAACTATAGCCATTGGAAAGGTTTGACCAAGTCAATCTAGTCGTTTATAGCCATTTAAGCATAACTAACCTATAAATAAAGCCTTGATTAGAGCCCAAAATCACCTAATCTTTTAACACATCTACTATTGCACTCAAAGGCTTTTACTAAACAAGTTTTAGCGCTCATTGATCATCTTTTGTGGATTTGCAAGTATTTTCTTTTGCTCAAGCTTCTTCCCCAATTCTCACTGAAAGCACTCACAAGCACAAATTTGGTATTGTTTGTTTTGTTTTGTAATAGGTTGGTTTGTTGAGTTTCCACCTAAAAACTCAAAATTGTAGTTGGTTTAAGTGTTGGACCATAAACACTTGGGTTGGTTGAAGGATTCCACCTAAAATCCCTAGGTGTTGGTTGAAGGGTGTGACCTTAAGCCCTTGTATTGGTTGGTTTGGTGTTCAACTTTAAACACCTTCTGTAATTTGCTCATTATAGTGGATTAGAGTTAGGCTCAAGTTTAGATAGCTTGGGAGTAGATGTAGCATTTTGGTGAACCATCTTAAAAGTCTTGGAGTTCATTTTATTTGTTGCTTTTCTATGCATACTTATAGAAACGTTTTGAACAAATTTACGATTAACTTTTAAAGACGTTATTCACCCCCTCTTTAGCACACTGATTCACACTTTCAATAAGTACTCGATTACTTAGTGATCTTTGAACTCTAGTCCACTCTTCTTTTTTCTTTACCCCCTTGCATTATTAGGCTTTCTTGACCACCCATGTAATGAGCTTTGGGCTAGTGATTCCCAAACCAGTTGTCCTTAGGAAACTAGGTGTAAAAATACCCCTACAGGCCTAATTACTCGAGTAATCAAGTCTACAATAACAAGGGCTAATAACACACTTCTCTTTTTTTTTCGTTTATGTTTTTTTTTGAATAACCCCAAAGATGACACCTCAATTCCATTGTTCCAAGTCAACCTTTTAAAAGTGTTTTAGGTTCTCTCTACATTGCAAATCATCAATTTTCTTCATCATTTAGTTTTATTTTGCATCTAAAATCGTAAGAGGCTCCATAACATGCATACCTCGAGGCATTGAGTTAACTTCTTGCCCCACATCTAAAGAGTTTTCCCATTGTGCAGTTCTCTTTCACAAATCCTCTAAAAACTCCCAACCTTCATCCACTTCTAGATTTAAAAATTTATCATGACCTAATGATTCTATCAATGTTTTAATGGAAAAATCGATGCCCTCATAAATTATCCTAATTTTAGATGATTTGTCTATGCCATGATGTGGGCATTGCATTAGCAGATCATGGAATCGTCTAAAATATTTACAAAATAACTCACCTACCTTTTGCCTGCAAATTAGAATCTCATTCTTTTTCCTAATAGTCAAATGTTGAGGGTAATACATTTCCAAAAACTTAGAATAGAATTGATTCTAGCTTGTAATTGAATAGGGCAAAAGACTATATAACCATCCCTTCATGAGGTCCCTAAGGGAAAAAGGAATGTACCTAAGTTTGATTGCCTCAATTGACATGCTAGGTACCATCATCATATTGCAAACATTATTGAATTCCTTTAGGAACCAATAAGCATCTTCCCTTTCTAACCCATGATAGCTTGGGAGTTGTCCAATATAATTAGATTTCAATTCAAATTGTTCAGAAGCAAAATCTTTCTGGGAGTGATATGCAAGAGGATTCATCTTGAAGGTTAGGATAGAAGATACTCCTTAAAGTTCTACGAGGATTCACAATAGCCATTTCAATAGCAATGTCTAAATCGACTTGTACCAATCTATTATTGTTGTCTCTAACCCAACTCAACATACACCAACCCAATCATCAATATAATAACAAAATAGAGGGAGAGAGAAGTGTACCAGCTAGAGCCACCTTCTTTACCAAAATCAATTCAATGTTTCACTTCCACACTCTTTCAAAACAAGGTTCAAAAGGTAAATGAATTCTATAGATATTAAAAGTAAAGAAAACCACACTATATATGGAAAAATAACATGGTTAATTGTGCAACAAAAAGAAAGAAAACTTTTACTAGATGCAAATCACAAAAAAAAACAAATTAGTTAGTTAAAAATTTGTCTAACTGAGGGTGGCTAATTGCAAGGTATAGGGAGGTTGTTAAGTATTATGTTTTGATGATAAATGTTTGTTGAATGTTTAATAAATATTATTTGATGATAAATATTTTTAGTTTTTAATTATTACTGAAATTATTTTGGAAAAGTTATGGTAATTATTGCTTAATTATTTAACACTTGTCTTTTTGATTTAGGTTAAGTGTTTTAGTTAGTGGATTAAGTGTATTAATTTTTAGAACACTTAAGTTTGAAATTCGAAGGGGTACAATTGATTTAGAGGTGTTAGATAAGGTTAAAACTTTATAAAATCAATGATTAATGTCACATGAAACTTTAAGTTCACACGTGATGTGAGAATCAGTGTTTTAATGTTTAAAGTCCGAAAAAGTTGGGAAATTGATGAACAATGTTTGGAGTTTTAACATGGGCACATGATTTCTTAAGTTTGGTGCATGAATTCTAATGTGCACGTGGTGTGCACAGTAATAGGTGTTTTAATACTAAAAGTCTAAAAAAATAAGGAAAATGATGACATATGTTTTAGAGTTTTAGTGAATGCATGTAAGTGTATTAAGTTAACATGTGACAGGTTGAGTTTTAGGTTGTGAACAGTATTCGACGTTTTAAGGTTAAAAGTTTGAATATTTTAGAAAGTTAATGTTGAAAACCTAAAACTACATGAACGATAATTTTGGTTGAATAATTCAAACACTTTATATTTGAATCATTCTTAAGCGATCGTGCAAAAACATAGTTGAGCTTTTATAGGTAAAATGTAATTGAGATCGTAGACTTTGAAGATTTCAAAGTAGAATGGTGAGATCGTTGATGTTCTAGAAGAATTTAGATAAATAACTGAAATAGGATATGATCAAGATGAACATGGGATGAATTGGGAAGTTATTGAATATTTAAATGACATGTTCAAGAGTTTTCGTGGACATAATGAAAGAGATGGAAGAAGTGTATTTTGCTCTAGAAATACACCTGAAAACTTGATTGACCATTAAGGCAATTGTATCAAGAAGGAAGAGTTGCATTTTAGAGATGCAGATCCAGCTTGAAGGTCAAGATCAAGATTCAACTTGCAGAAAGTTTTAAAGGTTCAAAGCTTCAAAGTTGAAGTTAGTTCGAAGATCAAAGGTGAAGATTCAAAATTATTGATCAAGTAAAAGTTGTGCTATAATTGTTAGAATTTGTAAAGAGGTGTACCCTCCCTTTCATCTAGCTATCACTCGGAAGCCCATGGGGTTCTACTAGCAAAGCCGGTGGATGGGCTGAGGTACAGAGAATTGAAAGGTGATTGTGTGAGCGCATCACCAGGTGGGGCAGATGGCTCGTTAAATAGAGTCACCACCTTATTTTTGCATAGAAAATAAGGAAAACCGGATGGGGAAGTATTCTTCTGCCATCAAATTGGTAAAAACCACAGAAATGAAATAAAACCATGTAAAACTATGCTAAAAATGAGAGAATTGGATATGGGAATCAAGGTACTATTGGGGAAGGTGTTAGGCACCCCTTGACAGCCTGAGTATTCCTAGCCTCTCTCTGGCTCTAAAAATGGAAGACGATGATAGTTGGCCCGACCAAACATGGCCTCATCTTGGAAGACTTTCCAGGGGCATCAGGAGAGCAGCTTTGCTTCTCCCGGTAAAAAAGGAACTGTTGGGGTGTACATACTCATACACCCGGATAGTCGACGTCGACAAGGATACATGCCGACGGCCTCATCCCGGAAGCTTTTTTGGGGCATCGAGAGAGCATCTTTGCTTCTTTTGGTAAGATAAGTGGGAAATAGGTAAAACACGACTATAGACGTGGCAGCCACCGCTACGGACCTCTGGCTGAAGAGCTAGAGGTCTAGTGGGTCTACTCGTCTGCCTACCGGACATCTGAGTCTAGGACCAGATGTTCACCCGGTATGCTACCTCCACTTCCGGGTGTAGGGATTTTTGCACCCAGTCCCGAAAGACGGGAGAGGCGGACACCTTCGGGTAGATGGTCGTCTGTAAGTGGAGATGACATGTCAGATGGTGGCCAGGTGCTTCAAAGAAAAGGGAAAGAGAAAACCTGACGATATGCTCGTAAAAACACGTAAGAAAACATGGGTTTCCATATACGAAAACCCGATGAAGGAATCGTCACCGAACTGATCTTGACCGTACTGGGTGGATTGACCCGGTAGGGAGGGAGGTTGCTGGTACCTTTGGAAGCATATCTGAAGGAATGAGACTTGAGCATGTCCTCTGACCTTTCCCTTCGCATGGGGAAGGTCTAGTACGGTTAGGGTTCGAAGGAAAGAGGCTAAGTTTGAAGCATGACGGTAAGGGAGAGAGGGCTTACCTACAAAGAGACGCCAGGGATGGTCGGAAGTCCTTTCTTCGATGCGGCAAGAGGACGTCAGTGCTCTGAGCAGCTCTCCTCTGAAATCACACTTCAGAACCTCGGGAAAAGCTTCTCAAACCGTTGGAAAAAGCTTCTCCTTCAAAATGTCAGCAAAAAAAGTCCTTTTGCATGGAATGGAGGGCCCTTTATATAGGGAATTACCTTCCATTTTGGGTGATCCCGAGGTGGAAACTCTGTATACATTTTGGTTTGATCCCATGATTCGTGTGATTGATTGATTGTGAGATTTACGTAATTAAATCTTGCCATATCTTTCCAATAGATTTGAATTATTTACCCAAGCATCTACCCGACAGCCGTGACAGGTTGGCCGGTGGCCGGGTAAGGGAGATCGACATGCGTTAGGAATGTAGCCGAGGATCTGGGGGAGTTAGGCCATGACAGAGAGCTGGGATTGTGTACCGGTTCATGATCTGGAGGCCTTGTACTCTACCCCGGAAGTCAAACTCCGCCCTTGCATGCCTTGCATTAGCTGAAGTTCCGTATGGTCGGCCATTTTCTCTCCACTGACGTCTGTAGGCGTGTTGATGAGTGTACCTGCATGTTGGTGGAAGAGTTCGGGATCGGCCATCGGGGTATTTTATCGGTGGGCTGGTTGGTGGCCGGCTGATTTACCCGGCCACCTGATAGGTGCTGAACATGGGTTTCAACACCAGTGAAGTGCAACTTTGCCGGGGAGGAGTTTGGGGGTAACCGGTTGCCAAGTGATATACTGGTGAGTCGATGGGTGGCTAGTTGATTTACTTGGCCGCCCGATAGATGTTAAGTATGGGGGTCAATAGAATGCCCCTCCCTAGGTGAGGTTGTATGACCTTAGTGGAAGGAAACCAACGTCCTAGGGTTGAATGACCCTCCATGCTTAGGTGATAGATAGCTAGGCTTCACACTTTGTGAACACCCCTCGCTCATTACAAGTGAGATACACTTCCTTGGAAGGTGCGTCAAGAGAAGTCTTGAGAAGTTCAAAGAGGATGCACTCTGAATTGTGATGATTGGACTTATACTCTCGATATCTTAACCAAGAGCTGCCATAGTGATGTGGACTTACACTTCTGGTCACCTAACCAGAAGATGCCTTTTGGGGAGTTAGGCTTACACTCCCAATTATCCAACTAGGAGACGCCATAAAAGGGGATGGACTTACACTTCCGGTTCTCTAATCAGAAGACGCCTTCAGTGTACCGGTAGGCCGGGTGGTGAGCTGGAAAGTTCTCTTGACCATTAACCAGTGGGTATTAACCTCGTGCAGGCACGTGTCACGTCTGCAGTCTGAAATCTACGTGGTTGTCAGCGCAGGCAGTTGTCACATCACCTCCCCTCAATTTTCAGTTCGGACGGTTGCTCAACTGGCAGCCACCTTGTTGGTGCTAGCATGCTGGGTAGTCACATGCAGGCGCTTTTCATGTCACGTCCCGTCAATTTTTACCTATAAAAGGGATGTGAGGGCACCTGTATTTTCCATCTCTATGCGCAACTTGCAGCTCCAGCTAGGGTTTTTCCTTGTTTCATTTTTCTTTTTTGGTAGCGCGATATCTTTGCTTCTTTCTTCCTGGCGGGCAAGTACTTTTTGGTAAAATGAGTCCCGGAACCCATGCCAATTCTCGGGGGTGACGGTTTTGCTAGCCTTGTCGACCCTCTTCCTTTCCAGCACCAACACGGTAGGATGACCGGAAGGATGGACTTGCCTATCGTGCGTGCATGGTGTGACGTGTGAGTTATAGGAGAGGATTTGTCTGGGGAAAGGGAGCATACCTGTTAGGGGCTGGCCTCTCGGTCAGCTGGTGTGGAGCCGGTCAGAAAAGGGGGCTCTTCCCTATTTTCTTTGGCTTCTTGGGTCATTATATAACAACCTTTTTTTTCCATGTTTCCAAGTTTGCCCTTGCCTTCACTTTATTCCTACAAGACAAATAAAAATGTGAAGGAACCAAGACTTTGCAAAATAAATTGATATGATATGATATGATCATGAGTGTTGCCCTACATGTCATGCCCATTAAAAATGATAGTTGAAGTCTTAGTTGTGCATTATTTAATTGAGTTATATCATATTCATGCATTTCATGAAAATCTAAAGTTATATGCAATTCTAGTTAATAAAGTATGATAATCATATATGCACTTCTAATTTGCATGAGATAAGTATGTGTATAATGCACAAATTATGACTTCACAGCGACTGGCCTGTCTGAAGGTGGCGACCGTGGTGCGCTTTGGTCGAGTACGCGACATGCTTGTCATGTACGACTATTGGGAGCTGGCCTCTCGATCAGCTGGTGGAAAATCGGTCGGAGACATCGGTGGTCGGGATGCGTCCTGGTTGCTTTGTTTATGGGTAGAACTTCTTTAATTGTGATAGATTGACCGGGCTAAACTCTTCTTGCGTGGCCTTGTTGAAGAGGTAGGCAGCTCTCCCGCTGAGGGTCTTGGTGATGATGTAAGGCCCACGCCAATTTGGGGGGAACTTTCCGGTGGAGCCGGTTGGGAAGGTGGCATGGAGGACCAAGTCGCTAGGTGTGAGGAGCTGGGAACGGACCTTCTTTCCATAAGCCCTGGCCATTTTTCGTTGATAGCTCTGGGCGTGATCTAATGCCCTTAGTCTCCTTTCGTCTAAGAGATCGTGCTATAGCAAACGTGATTTTGACCATTGATCGAGCTATGGCTTGGGCCTTCATGGATTTCTAAGATACGTATCGGATGTCGAACTTGGCGAGGAGCATCTGCCATTTTACTCACGTGCCTACCAAGGCCAGCTGGTCAAAGAGGTAGCGTAGGGGGTCGAGGCGGCTAAGCAACAAAACCAAGTAGACCACCACGTAGTGTTGCAACTTTTTCACCATCCAAACCAACGAGAGGCAGTACTTTTCTATCAGTTCATACCGTTGTTCTAAGTCAGTGAATTTCTTACTAAGGTAGTATATGGCCTGCTCAACTCTGTCGGTGGCGTCATGCTGGCCCAACACGGCACCCATGGAAGAAGCCGTGATAGATAGGTACAAGAAGAGTTGCCGTGCAGGATGTGGTTGAAGGCGACTTAGCATTCTGCTATCCATGCGAAGCTGGCATTTTACTTCAGCAGTTTGAAGAAGGGCTCGCAAGTCGGCTTAAGGCGCGAGATGAAGCGCCCGATGTATTGTAGCCTTCCCAACAAACTTCGAACCTACTACTTTGTCTGTGGGGGAGGCATATCTAAGATTGCCTTTGCCTTGTCAGGATCCACCTCAATCCCCTGCTTGCTGATGACGAAGCCCAGGAGCTTCCCAATGGTGTCCCCGAACGTTGATTTTGACGGGTTTAACCAGAGCCTGTACTTCCTTAGGTGCTCAAATAATCTTCTCAAGTGCTTGAGATGTTGTTGATGTGTGCTTGCTTTCACTACCATATCGTCGACATAGACTTCAACTTCTTTGTGCATCATGTCATGGAAAAGGGTGGTCATGACTCTTTTGTAGGTAGCATCAGCATTTTTGAGCCCGAATGGCATCACCCTGTAACAGAAGATGCCCCAGGGTGTTGTGAATGCAGTCTTCTCCTTGTCTTCCTCTGCCACGAGGATTTGGTTGTAACCGGAGAATTCATCCATGAAAGAGTGCACCCCATACTTGGCGGCGTCGTTTACCAAGACATCTATGTGTGGTAGTGGGAAGTCATCCTTGGGGCTAGCCTTGTTGAGGTCCCAATAGTCGACACACATGCATACCCGTCCATCTTTCTTTAGTACGGGCACCATGTTTGCCACCCATTATGGGTAGAAGATTGGCTAGAGGAACCAGACGTTCAACTACTTGTGAACTTCCTCCTTTAGTTTCTGGGCCCATTCCTGTCTCATTCGTCGAGCTTTCTGCTTCACAAGGCAGGCTTCTGGTTTGAGGGGTAGTCGGTGGACTGCTACTCGTTCATCCAAATTGGGCATGTCTTCATAACCCCATGCAAATACCTCCACGAATTCTCACAGGATTGCGAGGATTGTTGCCGATAAGGCTTGGGTACCTCTTTGCTAATTTTTGTTTCTTTACAATGCTATTCATCCCCAAGGTTTACAAGTTCAACTTCATCAGTAGAGGTTATACCGATGGACTCGAGCGATTAGACCCATGGACTGAACTCTTCAAGTTCTTGATCTTGCAGGTGGGAGCCATCAAGGTCCTCCGCCAATTACTGACCCTCAAGCTAAGAGGGTGCTGGATGATGAACCTAGCGAGAGCTACCTCTGTGGTCTCCTGGCTGGGTGCCGAGTAGGTATACCAGCTACTGGTTAGGGATGACGTTGAACCCCAGGAAGGCTTCAGAGGAGAAGGCGATGGATTTGTCGTGCTTGCCCGCTTGAGGTGTGAGGCCATCGGACTTCATCTGTTGCTTTGGCCACTTGGTGCATGAAGAGGGGGAGGGGCAGAATGCCCCTAGTTCTGCCCTGGTTGGAGGAACCGGTAGCCGGTTAGATAGGAGGTGGAAACCAGATAGAGTCTTGGACAAGGGCGCAACGGGCTGGTCACATTCACTTGTTCGAGTGACTATGGTAGGGGAGGGGCAGAATGCCCCTAGTTCTTCCTCGTGATGTTGGCCAGTGTTCTGCTCATAGAGGGTGTGACCTAGACTAAGCAAGCTAGCTGTCTCGACTCCATGATGCGGCACCCCTGCGGTGGGTTGACGGCTACCGGATGACAGTACCAATGACTGGATGGTTCCTAGCTATACGATGTGCTGAGCGAGACACTTGGTATGATTACCAAGCCTCGGTCGACTTGGTCGGGTTGCCAAGTCGGTTGCTGCTGAGGATGTAGCTACCAGCAGACTTATGTTTGGGATGCCAAGCCCTACTGTTGAAGGTGTGGGTTCCGACGTGAGTCGCTCAGAAGCCATTAGGCTTATCTCTTGACTTTGATGACCTACAAGCCTGGAGGATCCCCACCTTGGTCATTAGGTGGGTGTTGTGGCGCTAAGTTGAAGGAGAGGGGGAAGGAGCGCACCTTGCTGTCCCCTTTCCTTGTGCAAACCAATCAGACGTAGCGTCCATTTCCAAAGCTCCTCCCCGTGAGATGGATGATGGTGTGGGAGGTTGGTGAAGGGTTGGGCCTTCTCTGCTTGCCGGAGACTCTCTAAACAATTGCAGCAAACCGTCTTCCGGCTCTTGGTCTGGCTGCGGGGTGTCCTCCCAAGGTTCCATGCGCCTTGACAGATAGTCAAAGGCGGTTGGGTTTTGGAGGTCGGGTGGTGAGGTGGCGCCAGCCAACTCTAGTGTCAAGCATTGTGACCCAGAGGATGCTACGGCAGCCACGGATTGTCCTGGTAGATAGTAATTTTCAGCCAGTATAATAATGACTTCCCCCTTCCGCAGGAACTTGAGCATCCTATGAATGTGAAAGGTACAATGGAGTTTTGCTGGAGGAAAGGGTGGCCCAAGATGAGGTTGTAGCTTGGGGGGATGTCCACCACGTGTACTGGAACATCGAGGGCTACTAGTCTGATGACGAGGGGAAGAACAATCTCGCCTCTAGCTTCATGGAGAGTGTCGTCGAACCCTCTCACTACTCGGTCTATGGGAAGCAAGTCTTCTTCTTTGATCCCTAACTTGTGCAGGACCTGTAGTGGGCACAAGTTTTGCCCTGATCCATCGTCAATCATGACCATGGGGATGCACAGCTCCTTGTACTATACCCAGATGTACAAGGATAGGTTGTGATCAGTCCTGACTGGTGAGAGGTCCAAGTTTGAGAAGTAGATGAAAGACGAGACTATTACTGTGGCCACCATCCCTTCTATGGCTCTAGGAGTGAGGCCTTCGTTCACTTTTGCCACCTGTACTGCGCTAAGGAGGGTTTCCCGATGCTCGGTGGATGACCGAAGTAGATCCCATAGTGAGATATCTGCCCGTATCCCTTGTAGCTAGACTGACAAGTCTATGGGTAGCCAATGCAAGTGTGGCAGCTGCCGGTGAAGCAAGCAGACGACTACCGGTCGACGATTGGCTTGGCATTGTTGGGATGGAGGTCCCCCCATGGCGCAGCTTTGGTTGATACACTTGGCCATACCTGGTTATAGCCATGCATGCGGACAGTTGTTGCTGGAATGGGGTGAAAGTTGGAGAGATGACTACCTCTTTGCCCTGACACTGCTCAAAGGTGGATACGGCTAGGGCAGATGGCACGGTCAAGGGTGTGAACTATTGCCTCACCATATGTGCTTGGAGTGGTGTTGGGGCTGCAACTGTTGAAGCGACTACACTGGCTGGAGTGCTGGCTGAGGGAGTGAGATTGGCCACCGAGACTTTGGGGACTGAGGGCACCGTAGAGATGGCTGCTCTGACCGAGGAGGCTGGTGAGTAGAGGATCACCTTGGGTCGGGTTGGGATGGTTGTCCCGGTGCCCGACACCCCTGACGAGGTAACCATAGGCGCCACCCGAACAAAGGGTCTTCTGGAAGATGGGGATGGCCCTTGTTGCGGTGTAGGTCGTGAAGACTTCCTCCTCCTTCAGTGGTTGTGGATTGTGAAGATAGAGGACTAGAGTTGTTGGTAGTACGGTCGGAGCTCCTCGAGTGTTGGTGGGTTGTGGGCCGGATGGATGAAGTTGATCAGGTTCAACCAGGTGTTTCCGACTTCTAGCGATCGTGTTGAAGGGAGGGATTGCCTTGTCCCTTGCCCACGTCTAGTTGAATACGCGGACACCGGCTGCATCGGCCAGAATCCTTCAAGTGGATGCCGTCTTTTGTTACCGATAGCCAGGAAGACAGTGTTCACCCAAGAGTTCTCCGCATGGTTTGGGAAAGCCTACAAGCTCGGCTTTAGAGATGTGGGAGGCTGTTGAAGCTAGATGGTTCCCAAGTCGATGAGACGATGGATAGCCTGTCTCAGCGTCCGGTTGTGGTCAGTCTCGTGGCCAGCAGATCGATGATACTCGCAGTACTGCTGCGAGTTGTACCAGGGCGGAAGAATAGCTGGGGGTGGTCTGACAGGAGGGAGTGTGAGCAGTGTGTGCGCCCTACGGAACACCTGGCTCTGTGGTTCCGAGAGCGATGTGTACTTCATCACACGCAGCTGCTACACTTGCGTAGGTAGTTGGCGTGGTTGCCACGGCTACTGTTGAATGGGGCACTATTGGTTAGCACCCATTTGGCTCCCATTTTTCCCATGGTTCCATTGACAAGAGGATCCTGGGGCTACTGCCCGCCATTGCCGTGACACCAGCGGCTCTGGTACGGTTGCCGGTGGTGGAGCCCTTGGCTTCCAAGGCTGCTGATTTGGTGCTTGTCGGGCTGTGTAGACCGGTTGCCGAACCAAGGTGATGGCCAGCAAACGATACTCCTGGGCCGGAGTGTACACCTGCTATGACTGATATGGCGGGGGCGCGGCTGCCACGACCGTGACGAGAGAGGATCGCATGTTGTCATTCCTCCGAAAGCCTCAATTGTTGCCCCTGTTGTCACCTGTTTCTGGTGACCTGGGATGGATGTTCGCTCCAACGTTGGCACCAAAGGGAAGGGCCGAGAATCTTCCCGACTTCAGGAACCCCTCTAGTCGGTTGCCGGCCTTGATTAGCTAGGAGAATGTGGTGTACGACTGAATGCATAAGAGTGCCGCCAACGATGGCTAGGCACCCTATACAATCATGTCCAAGGAATCTTCCTCAGCTGGCTTGTCTCAGATTTGGGATGCCAAGGCCCTCCATCTGCCAACGTAGCTACTAAACGACTCATTTTCATGTTGGTGGAGGCTGTAGAGGTCCTCCAACTTGGGTGCTAGGTCCAAGTTCTACGCGTACTGTTCTTGGAACATGTATGCCAGTTGCTCCCAGGTGTAGACTTTCATCAAGTCCAAGGACATGTATAATGACAGTGCCAGCCCTTGGAGGGATTTCTGGAAGAGTTGGATGAGGAGCTTCTCCTAGTGCTGCAACGCCGCCATGTCCCCGCAATAAGCCCAGAGGTGTGCACAGGGGTTGCTGTGCCCATTGTATTTGACCAATTCGGGCATCTTGAAGTTGGGAGGGAGCATCACCTCAGAACTAAAACAGAGGTTTTGGAACGAACAAGAGGGTTCCGGCGGGCCGGGCCTCATGTTCCGGAAGGATGCTTCTAGTTCAACTATCCTCTGGAGTAGTTGCCCCTACAGGTCTGGCATTGGGGTGGCAGTAGTGGCGGCAATAGTGGCAGCCACTGACTACAGTGGCGGTTGAAAGAACTGACCTACCACGGGAGTGGTGACAACATCATATTCTTCAGTATGCGGCATCTCCGGGACGCGGATGGTTGGCCTGGGTGGGATTACCAAACTAATCCCTTGCTATTGGTAGCGAGCCAGCTGATGAGCCAAGAGAGTTTGCTCGAAATGCCCTGGCCGAGGTGGCTGGAATGTGCCAGCCCCTTCTATCCCCTCCATGTTTGAGGGCGATTGGTAGGATGGGCCGGTGTTCCACATGAGAACTGGCTTGTCACCTTTAGTTCCAATAGCTGGAGAAGTGGGCGACGTGGGATGCGACATGACATTGTCGAATGCTGTAGTGGCAGGCTGGTCTGGTGCCTAGGGGAGATCTACGGCTCCAGGAGGTACAATGATCAGCTTGGTGAAGTTTGTCCTGGTGACGACAGGAGGTGGTGGGCTTAAGGCCACGGACAATGGCATGGAGGCTATCGTAGTGACAGAGGGGGAAGTTCTGGATGCAGCAGCAAAACCTATGGCCATAGCTCTTGCTTGTGAATAGGTCTGGATAGGGGGGGCCAACGAGATCCGGAACTGCGAGGTTGAATTGCAAGGGTTCGCAAGGAGAATTTGCAAGGAGAATCTGTGAAGAGAACCAAAGAAGGGTGATTTGGTTCGATGCATTTGAAAGCGGCTTCGCTTAGCAAATGTGGTAGGTATGCTAAAAAAAAAAATCCTATCAGAAAATGAAAGGTTGACTGTAAAAGAGTTGTATGAGCGAGAGTCTGAGTTGCTTGATGGATAACATGCAGCGAGTCTCCCTAGTGGAGTGGCCAAAAGTCTGTACCCTATCTTTCAACCAACTACCACCCAGAAGCCCATGGGGTTCCACTAGCAGAGCTAGTGGATGGGCCGAGCTATAGAGAATTGAAAGGTGATTGTGTGAAGCACATCGCCACGTGGGGCGGATGGCTCGTTAAACGAAGTCACCACCTTATTTTTGCATAGAAAACAAGGAAAACCAGATGGGGAAGTATTCTTCTACCATCAAAATGGTAAAAATCATAGAAATGATATAAAACTATGTAGAACTATGCTAAAAATGAGAGAATTGGATACGAGACTCAAGGTACTATTAGGGAAGGTGTTAGGCACCCCCAGACAGCTCGGGTAATCTCGACCTCTCTTTGGCTCTAAAAATGAAAGACGATGACAGTCGGCCCGGCCAAACATGGCCTCATCCTGGAAGACTTTCCGAGGGCATTGGGAGACTAGCTTTGCTTCTCTCGGTAAAAAAGGAACCATTGGGGTGTACATACTCATACACCTAGATGGCCGGCGTCGGCAAGGATACATGCCAATGGCCTCATTCCGAAAGCCTTTCCGGGGCATCGGGAGAGCAGCTTGGCTTCTCCTATTAAAGGGGAATTATCGGGGTGTACATGTTCTTACACTCAGATGGTTGGCATCGGCAAGGATACATGCTAACAGCATCATCCCAGAAGCCTTCCCGGGGCATCGGGATAGTAGCTTTGCTTGTCCCTGTAAGATAGGAACCGTCGGGGTGTACATACTCATACACCCGGACGGCCAGCGTCGGCAAGGATGCATGCTGACGGCCTTATCTCGGAAGCTTTCCGGGGCATCGGGAGAGCAGCTTTGCTTCTCCCGGTAAGACAGGAACCGTTGGGGTGTACATACTCATACACCTAGATAGCTGGCGTCGGCAAGGATGCATGCCGACGGCCTCATCCCGGAAGCTTTCTGAGGCATCGAGAGAGTAGCTTTACTTCTCCTGGTAAGATAGGAACCATCAGGGTGTACATACTCATACATCCGGATGGCTGGCGTCGGCAAGGATGCATGCCGACGACCTCATCCTGAAAGCTTTTTTGGGGCATCGAGAGAGTAGCTTTGCTTCTCCTGTTAAGATAAGTGGGAAATAGGTAAAACATAACTATAGACTTGGTAGCCACTACTACAGGCCTCTGGCCGAAGACCCAGAGGTCTGGTGGGTCTACTCGTCTACCTACCGGACATCCAAGTCTAGGACTGAATGTTCTCCTGTTATGCCGCCTCCACTTCTGGGTCTAGGGATTTCTGCACCCAGTCTCGAAAGACGGGAGAGGCGGACACCTTTGGGTAGATGGTCGTCTGTAAGCGGAGACGACAAGTCTAACGGTGGCCAAACGCTTCAAAGAAAAGGGATAGAGAAAACCCGATCATATGCTAGTAAAAACATGTAAGAAAACATGGGTTTCCATATATGAAAACCCAACGAAGGAATCGTGACCGAATTGATCTTGACCGTACTAGGTGGATTGACCCGACAGGGAGGGAGTTTGCCAGTACCTTTGGAAGCATATCTGAAGAAATGAGACCCGAGCATTTCCTCTGACCTTTCCCTTCACGTGGGGAAGGTCCAGTACAGTCAGGGTTCGAAGGAAAGAGACTAAGTTCGAAGCATGATGGTAAGGGAGAGAGGGCTTACCTGCAAAGAGATGCCGAGGATGGTTAGAAGTCCTTGCTTCGGTGCGGCAAGAGGATATCGATGCTCCGAGTAGCTCTCCTCCGAAATCACGCTTTAGAACCTCAAGAAAACCTTCTCAGACCATTGGAAAAGGCTTCTCCTTTAGAATGTTGGGAAAAAAAGTCCCTTTGCATGGAACGGAGGGCCCTTTATATAGGGAATTACCTTCCATTTTGGGTGATCGCAGGATGGAAACTCTGCGTACGTTTCAGTTTGATCCCGTGATCTACGTGATTGATTGATTGCGGGATTTACGTAATTAAATCTTGTCATATCTTTCCAATAGATTTGAATTATTTACCTAGGCGTCTACCTGGCAGCCGTGACAGGTTGGCCGTGGCTAGGTAAGGGAGATCGATATGTGTTAGGAATGTAACTGGGGATCTGGGGGAGTTAGGCCATGACGAAGAGCTGGGATTGTGTACCAATTCATGATTCGCAGGCCTTGTACTCTACCCTTGAAGTCGAACTACGCCCTTGCATGCCTTGCATTAGCCAAAGTTCCATATGGTTGGCCATTTTCTCTCCATTGCTGTCAACGGGTGTTTTGACGAGCATACTTGCATGTTGGTGGAAGAGTTCAGGATCAGCCATCGGGGTATTTTAACGGTGGGCCGGTTGGTGGCCGACTGATTTACCCGGCCACCCAATAGGTGTTGAACATGGGTTTCAACACCAGCCAAGTGCAACTTCACCGGGGAGGAGTTTGGGGGTAACTAGCTACCGGTGGGTGGTCGATTGATTTACCCGGCCGCCCGATAGATGTTAAGTATGGGGGTCAACAAGAGGTATATCAAATTTTAGTTTAGTGGAATACTTGCATTATTTGTGAAGCAAAATCGATTCTTCATACTCTTCTAGAGTGAATTTGATAGTTTTATTTGAATCTACAAGAAGGGAGTTGTGCTTAAATGTTGTAAGGAATCTTATTAAATAAAATTGAGTTTTTTTTGAAAATTTTGTGTGATTGTGTTCTTGTTTATCCGCTAGAGATTAATTTTTCTAAAGACACAATTCACCCTACTCTTGTGATCCTAAATACTACTAAATTGATCCTACAATTGGTATCAGAGCTTAATTTCTTTACTATTGTTTAAGATCTTACTACTTAGTTTATTTCATATATAGCTAGTATCTTTCTCTATTTTAATATGTGAAATACAATGACAAATAATTCTTCAAACAATGTTATTGTTATGATTGAAGGATAGCATACTACTTGTCCTCCTGTGTTTGAAGGTAGTAATTATGGCTACTGGAAGTATAGGATGCAAGTTTTTTTTTAGTTAGTTGATTTTAAACTTTGGTACATAATTAGCAATCCTATGGTGTTAGTTACTTCTTCATTTGATACATGGACTTATGATGAAAAGTAGAAAATGACATTAAATGCTAAAGGGCTTAATATTCTATTTTGTGTTTTATCTCATGATCAATTTAATAAAGTTTCTACTTACAAGATTGCACATGAAGTATGACATGCATTAGAAGTTGCTAATGAAGGTACTAACCAAGTGAAAGAGTCTAAAATCAATATGTTATTACATAAATATGAACTATTTAAAATGCATGAAAATGAATGTATTTCTGACATGTTTTCTCGATTTCTTGAGATTGTAAATTTTTTAAAAGCATTAGGCAAGAATTTCAAAGAAAAAAATTAGTAAGAAAAGTCCTTAGGTCTCTTACTAAAAATTGGGCTCAAAAGACTACATCTATTGAAGAGTCCAATGATTTAAATGTTTATTCTCTACATGATATTATTAGAAATATAATTGCTTATGAAGTTTAGCATTTAGATCCAAAAGGGAAAAATGCCAGAAAGGATCTAGCTTTTGAGGCTGATATAGACTTAGAAGCCTTAAGTGATTTTAATGAAGATCTGCTTTTGTTGACTAGAAAGTTTAAAAACTTGTTGATGAATCATAAGAATCAAAAGTTAGTAAAGCAATCCAGAGAGGTGGAGAAGAGATCATTTCGAAAGGAAAAGATCATAGCTACAAATGTAATAAACTAGGTCACTTTTAGATGGACTGTCCTCTTAACAAGAATAAAAGGAGAAAAGGGGAAGAAAGTTGTTGAAGTTCCACTAGTTCTCCCCAAGACATGGCAAATGAAGATTGATAAAGTTGAGTGGGAGATACAACTACTAAAATCAAGGTACGATTTCACTTAAGAAGTCTTTGAAGAAGTTGTAGAGGAAACTAAAAATGCAGAAAGAGAGAATTGAATATGAAGATTAAGGTTGCATGGAGAAAGACTACATAATGTTTGGTGTGGAATACTTGCATTATTTGTGAAGTAAAATTGATTCCTTATACTCTTTTTGAGTGAATTAGATAGTTTTATTTGAATCTACAAGAAGGGAGTTGTGCTTAAACGTTGTAAAGAATCTTAGTAAATAAAATTGAGATTTTCTTGAAAATTTTGTGTGATTGTGTTCTTGTTTATCTACTAGAGATTAATTTTTCTAAAGACACAATTCACCCCCGTCTTGTGATCCTAAACACCACTAAATCGATCCTATAGAGGTTCCACGGGAATTGTTAAGAATGGCTTTAACCATTTTCCATTTACCTTAAAAAAATTTTTTGCTATTAGGATTCTCAACTTCCATAGCTCCATAAGGATAAACTACCTTAACAACATACCACCCTGTCTAGCTTGATCTTAACTTCCCAAGAAATTGATGTAGTTTAGAATTATAAAGCAACACCTCTTGTCTCGACTCAAAAGATTGACTTCCTTGCTATCTTTTTATCATGAAAAGTTTTAATCTTTTCTTTCTCAATTCTTGAGTTTTCATAGGCTTCATTCCTAAGCTCATCAAGTTCCACCATTTGCCACTTTCTAGCCTCACCTATGACTTCCAAATTGATTTTCTTTATAGCCCACATAGCTTTATGCTCCAATTTGCTCGACAAATGACAAGCTTTTCCAAAAACCATCCTATAAGGAGACATACCAAGAGTTGTTTTATAAGTTGTTCAGTAGGCACAAAGTGCATCTCTCAGCTTATGCACCCAATCCTTCCTAGTGGAGTACGTTGACCATCTTTTCTAATATTTGTTTGACTTGTTTATTAGCACTTTCCACTTGTCCACTAGTTTGGGGATGATAAGGGGTAGCTAGCTTATGTGTAATTCCATATTTTCTCATCAAGGCCTTGAAACATCGATTGTAAAATTGAGTCCCCCTATCACTAATAATAGCTCTAGGCATCCCAACTTGCAAAATAATATTGGACTTTACAAACTTAACTATGACATTATCATCGTTTGTTTTGGTGGGGATTGCCTTAATCCACTTAGATACATAGTCCACTACTAGAAGAATATAAAGATAACCCTTTGAATTTGGAAATGGACCTATAAAGTCAATTCTGCATACATCAAAAATTTCTACTTCAAGAATGGGGTTGAGAGGCATCATGTTTCTTCTATGGATCCACCCCACTTGCTGACATCTACTACAATTCTAACAATATTTGTGTGCATCCTTGAAAAGTGTTGGCCAATAGAAACTACAATGCAACACTTTAGTAGCTATTTTGCCTGATCCAAAATGGCTGCCTCAAGCATGATCATATTTCACTCTAGATAAAAATACTTTTCTATCTTGATGGGACCAATATTGTGGAACTAATCCGATGGCCAATTAGTTGACTGTATTTGCATACCAAGGCACTAGATTAATGGTGAAAAGTTGTTCGTCAAGAAATGAATCATTCACTAGTGAAGTAGAAGATGATGCAACTTCTAATCTAGACAAGTGATCTACAACAACATTCTCACACCCTTTCTTGTCCCAAATTTCTAAATCAAAGTCTTGCAACAACATCCACATAATTAGACGTGGTTTTGCATCTTTTTTAACCAATAAATGTTTAAGGGCAACATGATCACTATATATGATAACATGCACCCTCAACAAGTATGATCTAAACTTTTCAAGTGCAAAAACTACAACTAGAAGGTCCTTTTCTATTGTGGTATAATAAAGTTGGGCTTCATTTAATGCTTTGCTATCATAATAAATCACTCTAGGAAACTACAACTAGAAACTCCTTTTTCTATTGTGGTATAATTAAGTTGGGCTTCTTTTTGATGGGAAGAACACTGAAGACTATATTAGTGTACCTATCCACTAATCCAAGGCTACATACCAAATCCATGCATACAAATTTGAATTGTCAATTTGTATAGGAAAAAGTTACAAACCAGCTTGTATGTACAAGACACATTAAATCTGAACTACACCTAGCAACTATTTTTACTAATTAAGTTTGGGCTTGCTAGTAAACTTGAAGATTTCCCAAGAAAACTTGGCCCTTGAAGATTTCTCCAGCAAACTTGGCCTCATATTATGATCAATTTTAAGGGGGCTTATAAAGGAATAGTGATTTACGATGCACTATACTCTCTTTGCCTCTATGTACATTTTCAGTTGTAATAACTTATTGTTTCTTTAATTAGTTTGTAACAACTTTTGTAATATACCTTTCCTTTATATATATTGTGGGGTTGTTTCTCTTAATCATCACCCACCATATTTACTCTTTACATAACTTTACTCTTCTCTTGCCCCTACAAGGGCTTGTCTTGACAAGTTTTTCTCTCTCATCTTCTCCTCTCCAATCCAAGCTATGATTTCCTTCAAGAACATGGGATGATCTCGAGATCTATCAATACCAAAGTAGTGTTAAACATCATTGGGGGAATGTTTTAGCAGATGACTATCATATTTGTTGATGTTCCAACAAACGAAAATTATAATTTTGATCTCCTTACCGAAATTTTGATTCGGTATTCAGCATTGTATGTGACTATTCCTTTTTCTTTTTTTTTGTATGTGACTATTCTTAAGGTTTTCTTTTCTAGGATAGGTGATAGATATGAAACAGTTGGTGAGGGACTTGGCTTGAAGAAATTAGTCAAACATGAAGGGTCTTCTATAAGCTATATATGAAGGTTTGCATGTAGGGTTTTCTAGTGAATGTGATTCATTGGAGAGAGATGATGCTTAAGAAGATGCCAAGTGTTGGCAATGGTGGAACATGAAAGAAGCAAGTGTGAAACCAAAAGAACCACATGGCATTTACCCACTTTCGACAAGTTCATTTGTCTATTCTAAGTGGAGAAAGGAAGGATTGTTGGTGTCATTGATGAGATAAGGACGGGGTGCGATGTCCATCACAATTTGTTGTAGATGATGAAGATGAATAACAATTAGGAACTAATTCCAAGTAGAGATAAGATTGTCTGTCCATAGGAGTGTGCAAATGAGGGGTGATGTACGTTGAATGTGGTGGCAATGGGGGAAGAAAGAAGGTTAGTGTTAGTCATGGTTGAGGAGGAAGATTAGGAACTTGTTGACACCATGTTAGATAAAGTGAAGCAAGTGAATTATAGAAGAGAGAGGGAAGGTGAAAAAAAGACTTTAGGGAAGCACCACACAACACATGCAAAAGTAAAATATATGGAAAGACTTCAAGGAAAGTTTGTTTACAAGGGTGTGGTTAGAGGATTATGAATGGTAGAAGACTTTCACGTTTTAGGTCTTATTTGACTTGATCAAAGTAAAATATTATGTTCTTGTGTAGGGTTAGTATTGTTGTAGGCTAATTGTCTTGTAATGAGTATAGGTTTAGTTTGGGGGATCATCAAAGTGAAGTGTTTTCAAGGAACCACAAACAAATCCTAGTGTGATTTTAACCCTATCGCTATTTACATGGTTCTAGGATTATTAGAATTTTTTAGAAAATAAGAGTTGTAAACTAGTGCCTTGATAAATTTTGTTCATGTAGCAAAATCATTCTTAGAAGCGAGCCATATGTTCAAGATGGCTTCTAGAAATACAAACAAAATAAAAGGATGCTTATGAATGCAAGGATCACAAAGAACCTAGATAACACAATGATTGAACAAATCAATAAAGCAAACTGTGAAAATTAAAAACAACTAATTAGATTCAAAGGGATATATATATATATATATGGGATCACGAGCACTGTAGGTACCCACAAAAGTAACTTTTGTGGGTGCTTGTGTTGACCCCCATACCCAGTGTTGATCTGGATGCTAGGTAAAACATGTGGCAGCTGGCTGGCAAGCCGGTACATGCCCCCAGTTGTTGGTTCCCTAGCTCTCCCCCAGCAAGAGGGAGTCCCCTTTGTCCTTTCACAACAAGTTCTATGTAAGGACATGGCTATCGACCTATAGGTTAGCCAGTAGTGAACCTATCACTTGTCGGATAGTGTTAGTTAGTCGGTAGTTCCGTTGGTTGGACGGAACTCCTGCCAGCTCTAGGCATTTTTCAACAGTAGTTCTGTCACCTGGGCGGAACTTCCGCCAGCACTAGGAGTTTTTCAACGAAAGTTCCATTTTACGCAGTTCTGTTTCTTTATTTAGACCAGTCGTAGAGTAAAGCCTGTAGTGTTACGGTTGGTCGTAGAGTAAAGCTTGTAATGTTACGACTAGCCGTAGAGTAAGGCATGTAACATTATGGCTGGATGTAAAGTAAAGTCTGTAGCGTTATAGCCAACCATAGGGTAAAACTTGTTATTTCCCCCGCACTTAGCCAAGTCCAGGTTCTGAGCAAGCCCACAGTAGCTAGCCCGTAAGTCAGTACACACCCCCGATTGTCGATTCCCTGGCTCCCTCCCAAGTGGGAGGAAGTTCCCTTCACAATAGAACTTTGTTGTCTATTTTGTTTCCGCAATGAAGGTACATCGACAAATTGCTTTTGCAACAAGGACCTGTCGTTGTCGCACCCAATCCTTCACATTCGGGTTCTGGGTGAATATGTGATAGCCGGTTCGCAAGCTGGTACCTGTCCCTTAGCTACCGGTCTATGCATCTCCCCCTTGAATCCACACACTTATGCTAACTTCCCAATTTCATCGTAGAGTTAAAGCTAACTCTTCGATTTTAGTGAAGTTTTAGCGGAACAGTGGATCACCCGATGATCACTTGGAAACCCATGAACTTTCGTTGGTAGGGTCAGTGAATGGGCCGAGGTATAGAGAAAGGAAATTGGTTGTTTGGAGCACATCGCCACGTGGGGCAGATGACTCATGACATTGAGTTGCCACCTTGTTTTTGCCTAGAAAATAAGGAAAACCTGAAAGAAGCAGAAAGCTAGACGCATGAGACAGGAATGGGCCCAAAAGTTGAAGGAGGAGGTTCAAAAGCAGTTGAGCATCTATTTCCTTCAACCGATCTTCTATCTGGAATGGGTGGCGAACATGGTGTCTATGCCCAAGAAGGATGGTCGGGTGTGCATGGGTGTCGATTACTAGGATCTCAATAAGGCCAACTCCAAGGATGACTTCCCACTACCACACATTGATGTCTTGGTCGACAACGTAGCCAAGTATGGATGGATTCTCTTGCTACAATTAAATTCTCATGGCAGAAGAAGATAAGGAAAAGATTGCATTCACCACTCCTTGGGGAGTCTTCTATAACAGGGTGATGTCGTTTGGGCTCAAAAACGTAGGTGCAACATACTAGAGAGCCATGACCACCTTGTTTCACGACATGATGCATAGAGAGGTCAAAGTATACATCGACTATATGGTAGTGAAGGCGTGCACACACCAACAGCACCTCAAGAACTTGAGGAGGCTATTTGAGCGCCTAAGGAAGTACAAGCTCAAGCTAAACTCAACCAAATCAACGTTCGGGGCCACTATAGGAAAACTTCTGGGCTTCATCATCAGCAAGCATAGAATTGAGGTGAATCCCGACAAAGGAAAGGCGATCCTTGACATGCCTCCCCTACAGACAGAACAACAGTTCTGGAGCCTGTTAGGGAGGTTGTAGTATATCGAGCACTTCATCTCACGCCTTACGCTGACATGCTAACTATTCTTCAAGCTATTGAAGAAGAACACTAGCTTTGCATGGACTATACAATGCCAAGCCGCATTTGACCAGATCAAGTGGTAGCTATCCTAGCCGCTGATTCTGGTGCCGCCTACTCCCAGACAGCCACCTTTTATGTACTTGTCTGTCACACCCTTGGCCATATACTACCTCAATGAAAAGTTACAGAGGTAGAAGAGAGATACGAGCTTATTAAGAAGTATTGTCTCACTGGTATGGATGGTGAAAAAGCTATGACACTATATGGTGGTCTACTTGGTCCTATTGCTTAGCTGCCATGATCCTCTGCGTTATCTCTTGGACCAGCTGGCCCTGGTGGGCAGATGCTCCTCACCGAGTTCAACATCCAATACATGTCCCAAAAGTCCATGAAGGCCCAAGCCATGGCTAATCAGCTGGCACAGCAACCCCTGCTGGATTACTAGTTGCTAGAGGATTCATTTCTGGATAAGCCCGTCTTCTCTATCAATGAGCTAGGTCCTAACCAGCCAGAATTCCATTCCCTCTACTTTGATGGAGTAGTCAACGCCAAAGGTAGTAGAGTAGGGGTTGTCCCGGTGGATCCTCTAGGATGGATGCTGCCAGTAGTCAAGTGGCTAGTAATCTCCAAAACTCTTAACAGATGGAGGACGAGGCTTGCATCATGCGATTGCATCTTGCACTAGAGCATCAGGTTATGCACCTACACATGCACGATGACGCTATGCTAGTAATCTCCCAAACTCTCAACAGATGGAGGACTAAGGATCCGAAGCTTCAGCCATATCTAGAACTTTTACGCACCTACACATGCACGATGATGCTATGCTAGTAATCTCCCAAACTCTTAACAGATGGAGGACCAAGGATCTGAAGCTTCAGTCGTATCAAGAACTCGTGCTCCATTTGGCTGAAAGCTTCAAATACATCCACTTCCAACACGTAAATTGCAAGCACAAGTTGTACACTAACACCTTAGTCATTCTAGTGTCATGGGTGATGGTTATGGAAGGTGGAAGTATAGAGGTGGAGGTTACGACACTCTGCCAGTCTACCCATTATCAGAACGTCTGCCGCCTCACAAAAGACCCCAATTGGACAGACGTCCAACCCCCGGCCTCACATCCAGAGTTAGAGCTGGCAGGCCACCCAGACACCCTGTAGCCGATCAACCCTCCAAGGGAACCAAAATCGGTCGATTGCTCAGAAGCTACAAATCCTAGGCCTTTATATAACAGCCCAGATGAGTCACCACAGGAGGACTACCCCTGGTACTCGAATGTGCAAATTTTCCTAGAATCTGGGGAGTTTCCTCTAGAAACAACCACGCAAGAAAGGTGTACGTTGACTAAGCTGGCAGTTGGCTATGTCTTAAGTGGTGGACAACTATATAAGCGGTCTTATAATCAGACCCTTCTCTGGTGTGTGAGCCGAATAGAGGCACACACTATCATGCAAGAATTCCATGAAAGTGTTTGTTGATCCCACAAATGTGATCCTCTTGGCCAAGAAGATCATGTTGCAAGGCTACTATTAGAGTACAATGGAAGCGAACTGCACAACCTATGTTTGTCATTGCCGCAAATGCCAGATCCATGGAAATCTCATCCACGCGCCCCCAAAAAAATTGTACATGGCCTCCCCTTGGCCATTTTCCGTGTGGGCCTTGGATGTGGTGGGCGAAGTCAAGCCGATAGCCACCAATTGTCACCGTTACATACTAGTGGCCATAGATTACTTCACCAAGTGGCCATCCTACAAGACCATCACAGCGGCTGCCACCCTAAAGTTCCTACGCAACAAAATCATCACTCGATATGGTGTGCCCTTCGAGGTAGTAACAAATAACGGGGCCAACTTCACAACCAAACAAATCACCGGCTACCTCGAGCAATGCAACATCCACCACCTCAGGGCATCTCCCTATAGGTTGTAGATGAATGGAGCAGTTGAAGTGGCCAACAAGACCTTGGTCCGGATCCTCAAGAAGATGGTTCGGACACACAGAGACTAGCATGACCATCTCCCCTATGCACTTTGGTCCTATAGGACATCGCTCCAAATAGCCATAGAAGCAACACCGTACTCGTTGGTTTACGGGTAGGAAGTTGTACTCCCGATTGAAGTGGAGCTTTCGTCCCAACACATCCTCAAGGAAGGTGCAAACTCCGATGACTAGTGGTTGGAGTCATGATTGCGAAAGCTTGATCTCCTAGACGAGAACAGGCTGAGGGTGTTGCACCATGCCCACTGCTACCAACAAAAGATGGCCAGAGCTTACCGGAAGAAGGTCTGACCTCGGCCCCTAGTGCTGGGCAACCTAGTGCTCTGAGCTGCATTCCCAGCCAGCACTACTAGGAAGTTCTCTCTAAACTGGTGAGGACCCTACACCATTACCAGGGTCCTCAGTTGGGGAGCTACCTACCTTTTCAATGAAGCCTCACAGGAGGAGTTCAACCAGTCAACTTGTCTCAGTTGAAAAAGTTTTACCCGTAGAAGACAGGTACACCTCCTTTGCCCTGCTAATATCATTCCTATGATTCGCATGTCACACCTTGCACACATAATAGGTAGGTCCATCTTTCGGTTCCTCCTGCCACGTTAGTGCAAAGAAGGAAAGGGGTCGACAAGGCTAGCGATGCCATAATCCCCGACAGTCAGCACAGATTCTAGGTTTCAATTTGCCGAAAACCACTGTAGCCTTCTCCTTCACATCCTTGTGACTTTTGGGTCTCTATCCATTGAAACTACCTTCTAAAACCTGAATACCAACAACCAACTCGGCATCTGCCAACAGCCTGTCAGCCACTCAACCAACCAGACTCCGCCACCCTATTGGCCCCCAGCCAGCTTCCGCACCATGTACATCTGGAAGTCGCACCCATGGTCAGCGATGAGAATAGTCTACAGCAGCAGGTGGTGCATTCGAATCAAGACGTGCAATCTAGACCTTAGGGACGAACCATCGACTGCAAGAGTGCCACCACGTCCAATCGGGTTACCGTGTCAACAACCCAAACACCAAAACTTTTCAACTCTGTCGGTGTTAGGGCAAGATGGAGTCAAGTAGTCTAGGTTTGTCCCAATCCCCATGATTCTTGTTGATTTTGAATGTTTTCCTTAATAGTGGTGCGAGATCGCTTCTCCCCTCTAAGTGAGCATCCAAGCTCCTTGTCTACCTAGACCGAGTGCCACCCGACAATGAGGGAGATCTCCATCTTTGGCTCCCTCTAGGGGAGGTATCTCTCATTGGACCCAATCGCAACACTATCGGGTCACTTGCTCGCCAACAACACATGGGAAGGCTAATATAGTTTTCTATTCAGATTTTTATCTTCCATTTGTAAAAAAAAAAAAAACAAAAACAAAAGGAAGACAACAAGAAAAATAAAAGAAGAAAGGTCAACAGCTTACGTTCTTCTTTACATCTACAAAAAAAAATAAAAAATTCATTGGTTGCTGAGTCCCAAAAATCATCAGACTCTTTTTAAGAGAATGGTAGATTTTAGGATTCCACCTGCTATTGGCAATCTTGTACCTGGGTTGTTGCAATTGACCAAGCACTCCCCTCTTTTCAAGGCTTGGCAACCCATCGAAGTCTGCCACCATAGCCAGATGCCAGAACCCATTTATTGGCACCCACTCCTTTGTTTCCTCTTGTCCCAAGGCTTGGCATCCCACACACAAGACCCATCGACAGCTACATCCTCAGCAGCATTGGGCTTAGCATACTGCTGAAAGTCACTTCCACCCTCAGGCTCCGATGCCTACATTTCCGAAACCTGCCTTATTCTATCATTTTATCTCTCTTCTCCCTAAAGTGAGCCCATGGGGATGAATTAGCATATTCATGGGCAAAGGGTACAACCATAGGACCTCTCCTCTAAACTTGGCCCCTGTCACTTTTGGGTCACTTCCGCTGGACCAAGGAGTTTCACTTTCTTGTGTCCCTTCTTTGGAAGTCCAGCGACCTTTTGTTGTGAGGTGAGCCATCTTTCATTCCCCGATAGCTTTGGATAGCACCATTGAGTCAAAATAGCCACCTTGTGTGGGTTCTATCATAGGCAACCACCTCAAACTCCCTTCCCCTTTTTACTGCATGCCTTGGTCTCATCCCATCTAGTCTCAGTGAATAGACCTAGCATCCGCCGCACTTACAGCACCAATGGGACGGATTATAGGAGGACAAACCATTGTAGAGCGTCCTATCACCTTCACACGTTTCATCACACGACACTCATAGACAAGGGGAAGAGACAACACCTCCTCCCCACCCAGGGTGACTAACATTTAAGTGAAGCATGCAAGTGATTTAGAGACCCAGCTCAATCAGCTGGCAACTGTTGCAATGACCCAACTATGCGTCAGTAGTCGGAACCCCTGCCACGTCCAATACCAGGGCATTGATCATCCTTCCTAGGACAAAGGAGGTAGCAGCACACCGCTTGGCTCAAGCAACTGGCAATTGTTGCAACGACCTAGCTTCACACTGGCAGCCGGCACCCTTGTCGCGTTCTATATTATGGCGTTAATTGTCCTTCCTATGATGAAGGAGGTAGCAGTGCCCCATTCGGCTCATGTAGCCGGCATTCTAGAAATGTCACTCGGAGGTAAGTTCGATAGATAGAAGAGAGTAGCGCGTCATCTAGCTCAATCAACCAGTAGCTGCTAGAGCGACCAGACTACACATCAATAGCTGACATTCTTTCCATGTCGCAACTACCCATCTCTCCTCACTCACCTTGCACTCAATGTCATGCACACACCTTTCAAATATTTATACTTGCATCATCCACATAGATAGCATTTGAAAAAAGGATTACATTATGAATTTAATAATGTGCGGATACAAAGAGTGTAGGGGTACATGGTTTAGTCAGCCTCCCTCCCTCTCTGATGCTCGGCCCTTCGGCACTCCCGCTTGGCCTCCCAAGCTTCCATCCACTCTAGCAACCCCATCAGCCAGTCCTCTCGTGTGGTCTACCAATTTTCCCAAGACATCATCTAAACCAGAATCTCATCTTGAGCTGTTATGTGGTCCATCATGGTCTACATACAATTTCCCATGGAAGACATAAATGTCTCCATGGATGACATGTCGACAGTCGTACTAGTACTGGGGGCACTGCCTGGAAAAGGGGAGGTAGCGGTCGAGGCAGTCGAGTAGGCTCCAGTAGACGGTCTGACAAACGGTTGGGTCAACGCATTGGGATGCTTGGAAGCGAGCCTCTCATACCGGCCCAAGTCCATCACAATGATGGGCTAGGTAGGCAACGCCATCCTTTGCTGGCTGTCGATGGAGATGTGCAATGGGAGCCCACGAAGCACATAAACCAACGACAACGAATGCGTCCTCCATCGCTACTCCACCTCCCGCACCTTCTCCTTAGACCTAGGTGCCCGAACCCTCAACCTCGTATGGAAGCCCAACACCAGTTGTGACTCCACCTCCAACAGGTTGGACTAGATCTCCGCTACCAAGTCTAGAATGGCCTCCCTCCAATGGAGATCATGAACAAATGGCAATAGGCCTTGGACGGAAAATAGCTCCTCCACCTCCGGAAGCTAGTCAAAATTAGTCGGTCGACCAAACAAGACCCCCTTCCCTCATACACGGTCATTAATGGGGAGGAGGAGCTCCCAATCTATCTCTAGCGGTAGGACTTCTTCGGCTGTCGCTTCACTATCTCCAGCTTCCACCTCGATCCATAGAAGAGAAAGCCAAACATGCTCCCCCAAACTAGAACCCACATAATTAGGCTCTCCTAGTAGAGTTCCAAGAGACTTAGGCTGAGGCCGCCTATTGCTGGCCATCATCTTCTGACACCTCCCCGGTCGTGGTCCACCAACAGGAGCCCTAGAGCGCCTAAACCAATGACAATGAACACATCCTCCATCACCACTCCACCTCCCACACCTTCCCCTCGGACCTAGGCGCCCGAACCCTCAGCATGGCGGTGTTCTCCATGCTATTCATCGACCCACATTCAGGCCAAATCATCGGCTAGATTGGTGTTGCACCCTCGACCCCATAGCAAGTAAAACATCTACCTTCCGTAGGCCTGAGCTTGATTGGGCCTATCGAAGTCCTCGATGACAAGGTGTCTCAACTTGGGCGGGAGCTCCAAGGTGCTCAGCCACTCCCATCATGCCATCTCCAATGGGTTGTAAGAGGTGGAAGCTTCCGTCCTCGTCATCCTCCCACACGTCGCTACCACCTGTCAAGGAAAGCTCACCTGATCCAAGGACAATGCTGCTTCTCCACCCAAACTTGAAGCCTCACAGATGCTTTTAGACATCAGCCAGTCCCATCCTGCCAGTCACTTCACTTGCACCATGGTGGACGAAGTAGGAAAGATGAGCATAAGGAAGAAGAAAGTCATCGCTGCCAAAAATTGTTGGACGCTTGCCACTCACCCTTCCTTCTCGTGCACACATTTCTGATGTTCTTCTTCAAGTGCCCTAGCAGCCCTTTTTATAAAGATGGCTTACGAAACGACATGGGGGTGCACGTGCGAGGCACATGCGCATCATCTAAGCCCCTATTGTGTCCTCTCGGTTCACCCTCCTAGTTGGCCGGAACCCCTTGGTAACTTCCGGTTACACTACCAAAAGTGTAAGCCCATACACCTCCACATTCCATCCACACGAGGTGATGAAGCACCACTTAGGCATCTCTCAATGAATCCTTCAAGAGTGTAAGTCTAGTCCTCACGGTCCTAAGTGCATCCTCTATGGACCCCTCGAGACTTCTCCCGACACACCTTCTGGGAGATTCTTTCCCCCTTGACGAGCCATGGGTGTTCACTAGGTACGGTCCTTTGAAACTCAACTCTATCTGTCACCATCGTATGTGGGGTCTTTCAACCTTAAGATGTCGATTTCCTTCCACCATCGTCATGCCTAGGGAGGGGTATTTTGTTGACCCCCATACCCAATGCTGATCTAGATGTCGGGTAAAGCATGTGACAGCTGGTTGGCAAGCCAGTACACGCCCCTACCATTCCTTGGCTCTCCCCTAGGCAAGAGGGAGTCCCCTTAGTCCTTTCACAACAAGTTCAGCGTAAGGACATGGTTGCTGGCCTATAGGTCAGCAAACCTACCACTTGTTGGATGGTGCTAGTCAACCGGCAGTTCCATTACCTAGGTGGAACTTCCACTAGCATGTAGCATTTTTTGACAAAAGTTTCATTTTTTACACTTCCGTTTCTTTATTTAGGCCAGTCGTAGAGTAAAGCCCATAGTGTTATGGCTAGCTATAGAATAAAGCTTGTAATGTTTCAGCTGGCCATAGAGTAAGACTCGTAACATTACGGCTAGACATAAAGTAAAGTCTGTAGCATTACAGCCAGTAGTAGGGTAAAACTCGTTATCACCCCTGCACTCAGCCAAGTCTGAGTTCCGAGCAAGCACGCGGTAGCTAGCCTGCAAGTCGGTACGTGGCCCTGATTGCCAGTTCCCCAACTCCTTCCCAGGCAGGAGGAAGTTCCCTTCACAACAGAACTCTGTTGTCTATCCCATTTTCGCAACAAAGTTCTGTCAACAAATTGCTTTTGGAACAAGGATCTGTCGTTGTCACACCCAATCCTTCACACATTCGGGTTCTGGGTGAATATGCAACAGCCGATCTGCAAGCTGATACCCATCCCATGACTACAGGTCTCTACATCTCCCCCTTGAATCTGTATATTTGGGGTTTTATGCTAACTTCCCAACTTCATTGTAAAGTTAAGGCTAACTTGCCAATTTAAGCAAAGTTTTAGTGGAACAATGGATTTTTCCTGTGGTGAAAAGGGGAATTCTGCTAATCCCCCACACCATGGGCTAGGTTCCAACCTCTGACTAGGATGATAGACACTCACGTAGCTAGACACTAAACCCTCAGTGTACCTAACCCATGACTAGGCCCAATTCCAGCTGCTAATTCCTTCATCTTCATGGCCAGTACATTTGTCCCGGCCACCAGCTAATATCCAGATGATATGCTCTAATGGGAGCATCAAGGTGCCATAGGATCATTTTAACGTTGTTTAAAGCCCACACCTAATGAGTGGCGTAAATCACGAGGTAGAATTCAAAATACACCTCGAGATACCTTTTTCGAATGACCAAAGGTATAGGAAATGACCCCTATATAAGGGCATGCCATTTCCATGCAAAGGAGGCTCTTTTTCGAACCCCGAAGGAGAACAAAACCCTAGGAGCACCAATTGGAATGAAGGATCTCTTTTGACTGTCACCGGCCCTCCTTTTAGGTAAACTCAAACGCCTCCAACGAGAGGAGCCCCACCCTGGGGTTGCACGCGTGCCAGGGAGGATGGCCTCCTTCCTTCCCTCACCATAATCATTTTTACACTTTCGTGATTCTTATCATATTGCACCTTCTCCCATGCACGGGTGAAAGGTTGAAGGGTGCTCTTGGTTTCATTCCTTCGAATATGCTTCTGGAAGGTATCGGCACACTTGCTCCCTTCTTGGTGAATCGTCCAAGGATGAGTCGAGAATTGTTTTGACGTGGTTTTTCTTTCTAGGTACTCCTTTCGTTAGTTTTCATGTGAGAACTCATGTTTCTGTATATGTTTACCGACTATTTTTGTCGTATTGTCTGATGTTTTCCTTATCATGAACGCTAGGCCATCGTCATGGCATGTCATCTCTGCTTTCAAATGACCGTCTTCCCGTGGGTAACCCGCCACTCCTGTCTTTCGAGACTAGGTGCATGAATCCTTACACCCGGAAGGAGAGGCGGCTTGTTGGGCAGAATCCTCCCCCATACCTGGGTTTCCAACATGCTAACCGGTAGTCTCACTAGACCCACGACACTTTAGCTAGTGGTCCTTAACGGTAGCTACCATGTCTTTTATCTCTACTCTCTTCTCGTTGGGTCTTGCATGAATCCTCGTGCCAGCAGTTTCCCATTCATTTTTCCAGGAAGAGTAATGCTACTCCTCTCAATGCCCTAGTAAATCCTCCAGGATGAGGCTGTCGGCATGAATCCTCCTTACTGACTTAGGCTGGGCTGACTAGTACTTTTGCCTCTCAGAGTTGGAGAGAGGCTAGGACTACCCAAGCTGTCTGGGGGTGCCTAACACTTTCTCCAACAATACCTTGAGTCCCTCATCCAGCTCTCTCATTTTCACAAACATCATTCATTTTTGTGCTACTTTACGTCGTTATTTCATGTTTCCATGTTTTTATCCCTTTTGAGGGTGGATGAATCCTTCCCCATTAGGTTTTCCTTGTTTTCTACGTAAAAACAAGGTGGCGAGTCCATGTTATGAGTCATCTGCCCTACGTGGCAGTGTGCTCCATACAACCACTTTCCTTTCTCTATACCTCGGCCTGTCTATCAGCCCCACTAGCAGAAGTTCATGGGTTTTCAAGCGATTACTGGTTGAAAGAGAGGGTACAGCTCGATCTGGGTCATCAAATCTCGATTGAATGGCCATGAAAGGGGCAAGTGTGAGTGGCAACAAGCAGGCAAGCGCGAGGGCGATGGTGACGGTAATGGCGATGGCGACGGCTTCTACGGGCAATGCCGATTTACTACCAAGGAGAAGGGGAAGAAGGCTTCTACACAATGGAGATCTGATTCACTGCCAGTGGAGAAGGGGAAGAAAGGGCGAGCATAATTTCCTCTGCAAGGAAGTGGATTTTCTGTTGAACTAGAAAATAAAAACCAAGTCCAACGGAATTTCCTTTGCAAGGCAGTTGATTTTCTGTTGAACCAGAAAAAAATCTAAGTCCAACAAAATTTCCTTTGCAAAGTAGAGGAATTTCTGGCGATGAGAAAAATTAACCAAGTCCAATGGATTTTCCTTTGCAAGGTAGAGGAATTTCCGTTGATGAAATAAATAAAAAAATTAAAAATTAAAAATTAACTAAGTCCACCAGATTATCCTTTGTGAGGCAAAGGAATTTCCATTAAACAACAAAAATAACCTAAGTCTCACATCCTCTACGAGGCAAAGGAATTTTTGTTAGAAAAATAAATAAATAATAAAAAAACAACCAAGTCCAATGGATTTTTCTCTACAAGGTAAAGGAAATTTTGTTGACAAAAAAAAAAA